>JADBJO010005036.1:47500-65000 GCA_016801955.1 Conus betulinus | reverse complement strand
AACTGAGAAAACCATTGAAATCCTCTCTGTAGTTTTTGTTTTCACTGTGCAAACCTGCTGTTCATAGCAATTACTGGTCTAAGGGCTTCCTTGGTTGAAAAATGTCTATGAGTGGAGCCTGTCTTGCCTTGCAGGGTCTGATGCTGACGTGTGGATGGCCACTATGGGTAAAACACTGCCATGGACTTGGGCTGGATGATTTATTTCACACGCGAGACAAGAAGGGCTCCAAACTTTATACTGACGCGGCAGCGTCCCCTGTTTTACTGCCAATACATTGCTGGACAACAGGCGCTCAAAGATCGACATTTGCACACAGGCATGTGACTGCTGGGAATGGTTATGATGCTAAGTTAAACAGACTTTACCACCAGGAGAAACGTGAAACGTGAAATTTGTCTGCAGTTCTACAAATCCTGAGCCTGCTTGCAAACCCTAGCATGAACTGTTATATATGAGCACTGATGCCCATATGAATGAACAGGCAGCTTTATGCACTTTTATGGAAGAGGCAATATAATAATATAATTCAAAATGCCTTGGTGCAATGAAATTGGTCCTGCTTTGATCACGTTTTGCCACATTCACGTCCATTAACTGTTGTCCACACGGGGAACCAGCTTTCTCCAGTGTCAGATTCTGCCCAGCACGTTTTAGAGAAATGTTCCCAGCATGGTTCACGTCCTCTGCATCTGCCTATCCAGATGACATCATCTCTGTCACTTTCAAGGCCGATCCATCACTCCTTGCAGTCTCAGGATAAAGATAGGGTCTCAAGTGGTGTGCACAACCAAAAATGTGTTATGGTGCCTAGCCTTATCGTCCACCAGCAATCCATTAAGAGACACTTCAGTTTGACAGACGAAAATTCTTTGTCCACGACAAGAGCACTGCTTTTCTGATTCTTTTCATAGTTCGTAGTCTTTTCTTTTTCTTTTTTTAATTTTTTTTGTCCCAACCTCTGCACCACCTCAGAGGCAGTGCACCCACGCCGCACATTCCGACACCCTGTCCACAACTACAGCCCGGTCGGCCCCGCCGCAGCCCCGGCACCGGCAATCCACAGGGAACAGTCAATGTCAAGTCGTCAAGAGGCAACCCACCGGAGCCCCTACTGACGACAATAATTGCTTAGTCGCGGAGCCGGCGTGAGTGAGCTCTCCCCCCGGAGGGCGCCACCACGTCCGTCCAACGACAGCCCCCATGGACTCGCCGATACCGGTGACCCCGACGGAACCAAACCAAGGCCACAGACGTGGAGAGGACATCGAAAAACTGAGGTCACCATGAGAGCAGGGCATGAAGGGCCACAGAACTTGAGACACTTTTTTTTTTTTTAATGCTGATCGATGAGAATGAGGATGATTAAGATGATGCTACGGATTTCCATTTCGGTCTGAGACTACATGACAGGGCTGTACTCTACGCTTCCTTTCATAATATATCCCGGCGTCAACCAGGCCCGAGAGATACAGGCACCTGCAGTGTTGGTCAGGAAATTTGAGCAAACACTCTCAGAACGCATCCATTAAGTGGATGAAAACTCGACTGTGTGGTCCCAGTCTTCCCAACTGAGCCCGCAGCAAACTCAACTCTGGGTAGGAGCCGGTCGGGGCAGAAAAAAACCACATGACTCTGATGGGATTCGAACCCATCCCATTAACACATTGGGGACTGATGCTAGGCTTATAGTCATTTGGAATAAAGGCAGAAGACATCCCATTAACACATTGGGGACTGATGCTAGGCTTGTAGTCATTTGGAATAAAGGTAGAAAGAGATCCCATTAACACATTGAGGACTGATGCTAGGCTTGTAGTCATTTGAAATAGAGGTAGACAACATCCCATAAACACATGAGGGATTATACTAGGCTTGTAGTCATTTTGAATAAAGGTAGAAGACATCCTATTAACACATTGGGGAACTGATGCTAACCTAATAGTCATTTGAAATAAAGGTAGAAGACATTCCATTAACACATTGAGGACTGATGTTAGGCTGTGCTGGGCTCTGAGCTTCTTTGTAAGATTTTGGGTGCACACGTGAAATCTTATGAAGCAGTTCAGAGTGTGGGCACGCGCACACGCTTGTGTGTGTGTGTGTGTGTGTGTGTGTGTGTGTGTGTGTGTGTGTGTGTGTGTGTGTGTGTGTGTGATTAAATTGACATACCCAGAACTATCCAACTCTCTCTCCTCTCTCTCTCTCTCTCTCTCTCTCTCTCTCTCTCTCTCTCTCTCCTCTGATCTCTCTCTCTTCTCTCTCTCTCTCTCCTCTGCTCTCTGTTCTCTCTCCTCTTCTCACCTCTCTCTCTCTCTCTCTCTCTCTCTCTCTCTCTCTCCTCTCTCTCTCTCTCTCTGCTCTCTATGTCTCTCTCTCTCTCTGTCTCTCCACTCTCTCTCTCTCTCTCTCTCTCTCTCTCTCTCTCTCTCTCTCTCTCTCTCTCATATATTTGACAAAACTATAATGGTGACTGTGTGACACAAACGTTTAACCAAGCTTTGTTAATATGTGTATAAGATTGAATATGTTGTTGATTTGGAGCTTCTTACTATTCATCTCATTTTTGACTTTTCCATTTATAAATGTCTTTAATGAGAATACAATACGATTTTTTTTTTTAAATGATACACAAAGAGGAAGGAGGTTTCAGACACAATCAAGTGTAAGTTTGGAGCACTTAAACATGAGATAATACATTTTTTTTTATGTTGACATTTAATTTACTACCTGTCTGTGTGAAAAAAAAATGGCCATAAAAACATAAAATGAAATATTCCTCCTCCTCCTCCTCCTCCTTCCTCCTCTTCCTCCTCTTCTCCTCTTTATTCTTCTTATCGTCCTCCTCCTCCTTCATCATCATCATCATCATCATCATCATCATCATCATCATCATCATCATCATCTTCTTCTTCTTCTTCTTCTTCTTCTTCTTCTTCTTTCTTCTTCTTCTTCTTCTCTCTTCTTCTTCTCTCCTCCTCCTTCTTTTGTTACGACGTCATCACTTTAACATAAAATAACAAGCTGACAAAAGTTTGCACTTTTCTTTCACACACACTGTTATTCCTTCCAGAATTCTTGCAGTATAAAACAGAGCCACAGATAGTGCTTGAATAGTGCCTCTTTCAACTTGATGAATATTGCAGCTCTACTTCTTCTTCAGACCTCTTGAAATGAAATGTAACGTTTAACATAAAAATCCTTTGACACACTTTCTGATGTTATTCAGTACAGTTTCTCAGCCTGCTTGGTTGTGTAGCTCATTTTCCAAGTAACAAAAGATTCAGTATCAAGTACACATTTATGAAATCTAATAGTCAGCAATAGGGAAAAAAAACATCTATTAAAAAAAAAAAAAAAAACCTATTTTCAACACTTTGCTATTTTCGTTTTTTCCCCCCTAACGTACTCTTTGATTGCGGAAAAAACATTCCACATAATGAAGATGATCCGTATGTATGTTCAGTCAAGCTACAGAAGCTTCATAACGTAAAAAAAATACACAGCAGAAGATCATCCATCGTGTCCCTGACATATTTTTTTGCCTATGTTTGGGAAAGCCAGCGAGTGTTGGATTCATCTTTATGGAAAGACAGTGAGTGTTGGATTCATCTTTATGGAAAGCCAGTGAGTGTTGGATTCATCTTTACGGAAAGACAGCGAGTGTTGGATTCATCTTTATGGAAAGCCAGTGAGTGTTGGATTCATCTTTATGGAAAGGCAGGTTCCACGGACTTTTCGTTGTTTTCTACATCAATAAGAACGGATTGTCGGAAAGCATGAATAATCCTTTCCAAAACAGGAGAGAGAGAGAGAGGAGAGAGAGAGAGAGAGAGAGAGAGAGAGAGAGAGAGAGGAGGAGAGAGCCAGAGAGAGAGAGAGATGAGAGAGAGAGAGAGAGAGAGAGATTTTCTGACCTATGATCAAGCCATTATGGTAACAGAGGTTCCACAGTCTTTCCATCGTTTTTCTAAATCCATAAGAACAAACACAGAACCGTAAAGCATGAATAATTCTTTTCAAAACAGGATAGATAGATAGGAGTAGATAGATAGATAGATAGATAGATAGATAGATAGATAGATAGATAGATAGATAGATAGATAGATAGATAGATAGATAGATAAACAGATAGATAGGGCATTAGAGAGACAGAGAGAGACATCGCTAGATAGATAGATAGATAGATAGATAGATAGATAGATAGATAGATAGATAGATAGATAGATAGATAGATAGATAGACAAACAGAGAGACAGACAAACAGAGAGACAGACAAACAGAGAGACAGATAGATAGATTTTCTGACCAGTGATAAAGCCGAATGACGAAAGCTTAGGAGTAAAGTCCCTTGGTGGAGGAGCGAGTCAAAACGCATGAATCCTATGTACACATTGCCCTTTTGATTGCCCTTGGCTCTGCACCTTGTAAAACAGTCTGCAGTGTAAGCACCACAGATGGTCAATATTTACACGAAAGACAGCAGTCTGTTCGTGTCTTCAGCCCTGAATGAATGTTCTGCACCTTGTAAAATAGTCTGCAGTGTAAGCACCAGAGATGGTCAATATTTACACGAAAGACAACAGTCTGTTCATGTCTTCAGCCCTGAATGAATGTTCTGCACCTTGTAAAACAGTCTGCAGTGTAAGCACCAGAGATGGTCAATATTTACACGAAAGACAACAGTCTGTTCATGTCTTCAGCCCTGAATGAATGTTCCGCTGCACCTTGTAAAACAGTCTGCAGTGTAAGCACCAGAGACGGTCAATATTTACACGAAAGACAACAGTCTTTTCATGTCTTCAGCCCTGAATGAATGTTCTGCACCTTGTAAAACAGACTGCAGTGTAAGCACCACAGATGGTCAACATTTACACGAAAGACAACAGTCTTTTCATGTCTTCAGCCCTGAATGAATGTTCTGCACCTTGTAAAACAGTCTGCAATGTAAGCACCACAGATGGTCAATATTTACACGAAAGACAACAGTCTGTTCATGTCTTCAGCCCTGAATGAATGTTCTGCACCTTGTAAAACAGTCTGCAGTGTAAGCACCAGAGATGGTCAATATTTACACGAAAGACAAAAGTCTTTTCGTGTCTTCAGCCCTGAATGAATGTTCTGCACCTTGTAAAACAGTCTGCAGTGTAAGCACCAGAGATGGTCAATATTTACACGAAAGACAACAGTCTGTTCATGTCTTCAGCCCTGAATGAATGTTCTGCATCTTGTAAAACTCTGCAGTGTAAGCACCAGAGATGGTCAATATTTACACGAAAGACAACAGTCTTTTCATGTTTTCAGCCCTGAATGAATGTTCTGCACCTTGTAAAACAGTCTGCAGTGTAAGCACCAGAGATGGTCAACATTTACACGAAAGACAACAGTCTTTTCATGTCTTCAGCCCTGAATGAATGTTCTGCACCTTGTAAAACAGTCTGCAGTGTAAGCACCAGAGATGGTCAATATTTACACGAAAGACAACAGTCTGTTCATGTCTTCAGCCCTGAATGAATGTTCTGCACCTTGTAAAACAGTCTGCAGTGTAAGCACCAGAGATGGTCAATATTTACACGAAAGACAACAGTCTGTTCATGTCTTCAGACCTGAATGAATGTTCTGCAAAATCTCGCTGATGTACAGCTCCTTCAGGGCAGGATTTTCATGCTACTTCATGCTATTAGATTCTGGACATTACTTTTTTTTTCATATTAATTTTCTGAACAGATGTTATGTTTTTTTTTTCTTTATTATTAATGTTCGGATCGATGACGATTTTTAATGCTCGCATTAAAAAAAATGGATGCCAGGTATTCGTACACCTCTATTTGCAAAACTATGAATGGCATGCTTTTGTTCAACTTTGTCAGGCTTTCCACTCTAAAGAAATGTAAAAACTCAGCAATGCATTTTCCCCCAGTGAAGTAGGTTTGGTAGTAACAATTGTGAGCATACATTTTTTTTTACACACAGCAGGAGAGTTTAATGCTGCGACTTTCATCTAAAAGGTGTGCACACATCAATTACAAAAGCAAACTTTTTTTTTAAAGACATGATCCTATCTGGAACCAAAAGGAAATCCTAAATGAAGAGTGATCAGTAAACAGTGGGTAATAAACAAAGAGGTTAACTCTTACTCCCTTGGCGACCACACACACACACACACCACACACAGAGAGAGAGAGAGAGAGAGAGAGAGAGAGAGAGAGAGAGAGAGAGCAATGAGACATTCCCACTAGAAGGATGTACAAACTTGCCCATACACTCTGCCTATGGATTTGTTCATGGCGAGAACAGCTAGAGAAATGAACGAACATAGATCAACTTTCATTCAATATATCTTCTGAAAGCTTGAACGTAGCTGAGCAAAACACACACACACACACACACACACACACACACACACACACACACACACACACACACACACACACACACACACACACACATATTCTCTCTCTCTCTCTCTCTCTCTCTCTCTCTCTCTCTCTCTCTCTCTCTCTCTCTCTCTCTCTCTCTCACACACACACACACACACACACACACACACACACACCTGCTGATTTTAAAACTTTCTTTTACCATCCTATTTTTAATAGATATTGCTCCCCAAGGGGTTGAGCACTTTAAGAATTTCATTAGGCATTTTAGTGGTATTTTTTGATATATATATATATATATATATATATATATATATATATATATATATATATATATATATATGTGGTGTGTGTGTGTGTGTGTGTGTGTGTGTGTGTGTGTGTGTGTGTGTGTGCAGCGTGCTCGCGCGCTCGTGCAGGCGTGTGCATGTGTGTGTAGGTGTGCGTGGTTGTGTGAATGCTGTAACTCTGATGTGTGTCACTCTCCTGTTTTTTCAATCATGTTCCAGTCATCCCAACAATGTGGGCATAGATGTTGTTCAGAACTGTTTTAGCACAGAGTTTCAACTCCACCATTCTTCTGCAGAACAGCAGACTAATGAAAAACAGATTGATTCAGATACGAATTTACGCTTACACACGAGAGCTGCAGTAATTCTGAATGGAACAACTGGAGACTGATCAAAATATCCCAGTCAGGTTTCTTGTTTCATGACAATACCAATATCTACAGTAAAATCTAACACCAAAACAGAGTAATTGTCCCAAACTGCATCCTCTTACATCAATTTTCGCGGTACGTTCACCCGACTAACATTTTCGGCGTTGAATGTTGGCAAGAAAATAACAGAAAACTAAACAGGAACCAAACCAATGCAAAAGAAACGACAAGAGACTAAAGAATACAACTCTAGGTAGAGAACACAAATGTAAATGACTACCTCCCTTAACTAAACCTTCCCCCGTGTATCTGTTGGAATGGGAACAGTCCACTTCACAATAGCCCAAATTTGAAAGTGGCCGAGTTATCTGCATATGAATGCATTCTTATTCACGTTCTTGACAATATTTTAGTCGTCACTGATAATTCTATTTTCGTATTCAAATTCGTTTATTTTCACTTCAAATGTTCAAAGAGAGTTGGTGAATCGATGTCACGGCAATGGGTTTGATGTCACTGGCTCAACGGCCTGTGATCTGTACTGCGTTGTCATCAATGTGATTTTCAAATTCGTGTAGATTTTATTTATCCCCAATTTCTTCGTCCTCAGAGACTGTGGTTTTACATTTTCAGCCTTTAGTTCTCAGAACACTAACAAGAACAGTTTGGCTCTGCGAGGAGCACATAAATCTTGCCACTGTATCCTTTTTATCTGCTGTTGAAAAGCGCCTCCAAATTAAGCAAACAGGAAATCCCCCTAAATCGAAGCGTCTCAAAAAGAAAGCGAGAAACAAACAAACAAAAGCACTGAGTAAATGGGAAACCAGTTGCAAACAGAATGATAGACTGACTTTTTATCCGGAAATTTAAAAGTGGAAACGGAAAAGAGAAGACCTGGGAGGGGAGGGGAGAGTACTTGAACAGAACAGTTCACAACGATGAGAAGGTGGCTTTAGAACATGTTGAATACATCTTAAAAAACATTTCAAACTCCTGCAAACAAAATGAACAAACAGATCAGAAGGCAAGACACAGCGCATTTTGACCTCGTAAGTCTTCTTCAGGCAAGACAAACAACACTCAGAACAATGGAAAAAAAAAAATCAACGCCCATATTGTGCCAAATTTGAAAAAAAAAAAAAAAAAAAAAAAAAAAAAAAGGTACGTGACTGCTCGTTCTTCATTTTCGTAGTCCTGAGTGTTGTTTATCTTGCCTGAGGAAGACTTAAGAGGTCGAAACGCGTCGAGTTTTATCTTATGATTCGTTTGTCCGCGTTGTTCCTGGAGTTATTTTCAACATTTTTTTTTTAAAAGACTTAGTTAGATATTCGCTTACAGTCGCCTCACTTTGCAAGTAATGTTGACCAAGTTAAGAGCAATGGATGACGCCCCAAAAGCGTGAACATCTCACAGGGTAACGCTGGACATGCGAAAACAGAGAAATTCTAATGTAACCTGGGCCAAATGCCTCTAACTGCAAGCCAGGGAGTAAAGCCAACGCCAAAATCCCAAGACAGACCTGCCTTTAAAGTGAAGGGGGCGCAGGAGGAAATCCTTCTCCAGTTGGTGCTCTGTTGGTTCTTAGACAATGAAACCAACAGCCGTGGAGAACAGTGACGTCATCCTGCACCAATCTGTGAGCCCTTCAAGCTTGTGGGTGACGTCCATGTGTGTGTGTGTGTGGGGGGGGGGGGGGGAGGTGTGCGCGCGTGCAAGCTGGAGGTGGAACACCATTGCTCTAACCTCCCAGCCCTTTCACTTTCTATTTTGTGAAAGTCTAAACGAACGCATGAAGAGCTGAGGGGGAAATGATGACAGTGGAAAATGATGACAGTGTAAAATGATGACAGTGTCAGTCTGTCGCTCAGCTCTCACACCATCACAGACTCATATGCATGACCGTCTCATTCTGAAATGCACAACGTCACCTTGTCAAGTTACGTCTTCTTTGTCGAGGACTTTCCGTAAACAAAGGCACGGGATAAAACTCACAGGCAAAAGACGTGAACACTTGGTCATCAAACTGATACATCTGCAGATTTTGCATGTGGGCACCCTCCTCACTGGTGGAGGGTGGGGGGGAGAGAGATGATATAATAACTACAATAATAACTGTAATAATGATATCGATAATAATGATAAAAATTTAATAATAATAATAATAATAATAATAATAATAATGATGATGATGATGATGATGATGATGATGATAATAATAATAATAATAATAATAATAATAATAATAATAATAATAATAACAATAATAAAAAGAAGTAGCACTTCAAGGCATTACTATTACAACCAAAAGCAGCCCAAACTACCGACTAGAAGTATACATTATTAAACAAACCAACAAGCAAGCAAGCAAACAAAGACACAGGCTTGGTACAGAGACGTGATGTCGACAGACTTCTCATCAGTGTCCATGACCGACAAACAAAAGTGGTGTAGATACACGAACACCACAAGAGAAGACAGCAAACGCTCTGCAAGTGGTGTGGTTGAAGATGAATTTCGCTTTGTGAACAGCCGCCCCAGGTACACATTGCTAATACTGAAGCTAGCAGAGCAGCTATCAAAAGAAGTGCCAGACCCAACGTTCCATCAGCTATGCCCGTGTGAAATGCTTGGCAAAGACGACCTGCAAATTAATTCGCAAAATGTGTTAATGATTGCATGAATCTATAAAGACAACAAGAACTCCCTGTATAGACGAAACCGGATTTTTTTGTCGTTTTCTACGCTTTTTTTCAGAAATATATATTTTTTCTAACGATGAAAAAATCAAAAATTAGCTCAGGTATTGTGGTTATGACTACATTTAGCATACGAGAAGCATTCCCCACCATCTGTGCACAGGTCTGCAATAAGATAAACGTTTCCATCCATTCAATCGTCTGGATACATTCAAATGTTTTTCTTTAGTTGTAAACAAATGGTTTTGTGCATGTCTCAGGTGAATTTGTTCAGAAACCTTTGCTGTATTGCATTTTATATGCATGGGATACGTCTTTCCGGAAAAAAAATAGTTTCTATTTATTGATAATTTCATTTGATCCAAGGTTATATAGACTTTTTATGATTGATATAAATAACGTTAAGACTGATTTCCATTTGCGATTTGTCATTTTGATATTTCCTAACCGGGTTACTTTAAAAGATTGCATGTAACAATTTTAAAAGGGAAAATCAAAACTCCCCGTTTTATTTATTTTATTTTTTTTTAACAGTTCTCTTGCTAATTCTATGCCTTTTGCTTTTCCATACGAATTTGGCGCATACTTGTTCCTCCATACATCTGTTTAGTGTGTGATGGTGGGATGGAGGGTAAGGGGTGTGAAGGTGAAGGCAGGCAGATATTAATGCATAGAAGCCAAGGGACAGCAGCCAGTCAAGAAGACACGGAGGACGAGATGTAGTGTCTCCTTTTTTATTTCTTCTTCCACGCCAGTCGGTCACATCAGGGAACACTGAATCATTCTCACACAACGCTCTACTTTTATAAAAATGTACCGGGCCGCAAAGCCAGCAACACTGAGGCAGAGACTGTCACGCACGGGCATTCAAGGATTACATTTGTGACCACTGCCCTAAAAGTTAAGACATACATATTTATAGTTACAAACGTGACACTGGAAATTAAAATTACTTTCAAACAATAAAACATGCGTGTAACACCAAAATGGGAATTTCAATCTTTCTCCTTTTTGGTAGTGCAAAATAAAGTACGCACTCAGCCACTCATGATTATATACATAAAATGTGTGCACGTATGAGAGAGAGAGAGAGAGAGAGAGAGAGAGAGAGAGAGAGAGAGAGAGAGAGAGAGAGAGAGAGAGGTGATTTGTCATTAAAAATCATTAAGATAAGACATATTCCAGACATTTCTATTCCTCACTGTTCCAGGACATGCACACATAAAACACAAACACACCCACACTCCAGCATCTATACTTTCCCGCTTGCTCACAGACATACACACCTGCGCACATGCTTGTGTCACACAGGTGATCCATCGCCTCTTCTTACACGCTGTGTTTTGTTTAAAAGCGCAATGGATTTGAACACAAAGCTCTTTTTTGTGCGCATCAGCTTAGCTCTGGGGACACAAAATCGTCTGCCTGATGGAAGGAGCTCAAACTGTCGCGCAAGCGTATGCCCACTGTCACTAACAATCGCACGAGCCTTGTTGAAGCGCACGCCCACTGTCACTAACAATCGCACGAGCCTCATTGACCGCACGCCTTTCATACAACTCACTCATACTCTCCTGTCTCTCACCAACAATCTTACCACAGATGTTCACAACGCTATCCAAGAGTTTGCTGTTTTTCAAATTAAGATTTCCATACCAGCAAATGCATGAAAAAGTCAAGACAGACTCAATAAAACTCCTGTAAAATGTTTTAAGAATTTTTGGCTGGACATGCAGATTCCTCAATTTGCGTAGGAAATGCATTCTGGTTTTGGCATTTTTTTGTATGCGGACCTGGTGTGTGTATTGAAAGTGAGCTTATTGTCTAACGTTGTGCCCAGATATTTGTATTCCTCTACCCGTTCCACTTTTTCTCCATCAATATAAAGATCAGGCACATAATTTTCCTTTTCCTAAAATCTATGATCATCTCCTTTGTTTTTTTTTTTGACGTTAAGCTCAGATAATTTTCTTTACACCAGGTGCTGAAACGCTCAACTTCATCAAAATATGTTACATCAGAATTGGAAAGGTCTACAAGGGCTGTATCATCTGAATATTTAATGACTGGTGTTTCTTCTGTACCAATGCAGTCGTTGGTGTACAGAGTAAAGAGGACAGGAGAAAGAACGGTACCTTGAGGGGAACCTGTGGAGCAAAAGAGGACAGATGACATGACAGATTGATAGCGCACTGACTGGGATCTGGAGATGAGGAAATCTGTGATCCACAGGATAAGCCTGGGTCTGACATTTAAGGATAAAAGTTTGTGCGCTAAGAGATGAGCCTGGATGGTGTTAAAAGCTGAAAATCAATAAAAAGAATACGAACAAAAGAATCTGTTTTCTCCAGGTGAGTGTAAGCGTTGTGTAAAAGTGTAAGAGTGGCATCGTCTGTGCATCTGTTGCGTTTGTATGCAAACTGATAAGGATCTTGATGACTGACTGTATCAGTGAGGAGGTGACTGAGTATTGCTCTTTCGAAACTTTTCATAATTGTGCTTGTCGTAGGATGGAGTGGTTGCAATGGTTAGTTTTCTTTCTCTTTTTCCCCATGTCGATATTTTGGAGTTATGATGTGTCCTGTATTTTATTTATTTTGTGTGTGTGTGTGTGTGTGTGTGTGTGTGTGTGTGTGTGTGTGTGTGTGTGTTTTGGTCGAGTTATTGTTGGTAGATTATCGACCAAAGGGGGTGCAGTTTATGCTTATATTTGGCCGTATTATTTGTGTAATTGTTGTGGTCTATGGTTTTAATGTTTTATTGATGATTGGCTGATGAGTTATTGAAGATTGGTGTTTGGATATGCTTGGGTCCATATTTGGTCTTGGGTATAGGCTGTTAGTGATTATTGATTGGTGATTGGAGAGATTGATGGTTTGGAGTCTGTGCCAATACACAGTGTTCCTATGTTTAGAAGTGTCGATATTCATGCCCTTATCTGGAGTCGTGTCGTGTCGTTCCCTGGGCAACCTATAGACGATTAGTTGCAGTCAGGGTGTGGCCTTATCAGTTTCATGGTGTCTGTCACCTCTAGGTGTCGTCTGTCTTTTTGACTATCTAGTTCAGTTGTTTGCGACTCCTGGCTCGAGACGGAGGTCTGATCCAGTGTCTGGGTGAGGCAGTTTTGCCACTTGGTTTAGTGGGCTGCCTGGAAGTCCATCGGTGGGTCCTGGTGACAGCTCGGAGTTCCTTGGAGAAGTATTTGGTGTTTCGGTGTCTGCCCTACAGCTTTCACGCATTTCAAGGGAGCGCGGGTTTCCCCGGCCTGGTGCTGCTTTGGCGGGTGTTCGTCTTGTGTCGTCTTCGTCGTCATCGTAACTCCAGGTGAGAAGCGAGGGGCAGGCTGTTCGTTAAAGAAGGGAGTGAAGGTAGATGATTTTGGGTTGAAATGTGTTGAAGTGTGATTTAGTTTAGTGTGAAAAAATAATAATATAGAGGATTTATGGAGCCGTAAATCGCACTGGCTTGTAGTTAAGGGGGGAAGGAGTGAGAGGGAGGTGTCGTGAGAGGTTATTGTTATCTGCGCGCATGCGTCAAATGTCGGTATGCGCGGGGGTCGTGTTTTTATCATATTGTGTCTTTCGGTGATGATTATTGCAAGATAAAATTGATTACGCGTATGGTTAATCGCGTATGGCCCAGCTGGGGGGGGGGGGGGGGGGGGGGGAAGGCGCCGTCCTGTCGTTCTGCTTGTATTAGTATGTTTGAGTTTGCGTTATTAGTTCAGCAGTGGCGAGCGCTTCCGCTGTCCGGTGTTGTTGCTGGTGTTGAATTATGTGGCATTTTTTATATGCCATAAAAGAAAAAAAAAGAAAGAAAACAGTAAATCATATACGGCATTATGTGGTGTTATTTGGGTATATACTATATGATGTATGTTAATTGGGATGTGATATAATATGATGTTGGTAGGGTGGCATATGAAGGATGGTTTGTCATATGGATAGTATTATTAATTGATTTTATTTGATTTTGATATTGTAGAAAAAGGAGAAAGTTAATGTGTTTATAATTGGAAGTTAATAACTGTTTGTTTTTGTGCATTTTCCCCCTGGATATTGTAGATTGATTTAGGTATTGTTTGATGGAATTGTGAGCGCTGGGTTGGGTTGTAGTTAGTTTGATGGCTTGAATGCCTTGGTCGAAAGTGGAATTGCGAAGATAATGTGTTATGGTTTTGGTGTGTTTAAAGTTAGATAATTAATTGCGGGTCAGAGTAGTTATGAAATTAGTTTATTTCCAGGTATTGACATGGCTTAATATTTTTGTTGTTATTGTTGTTGTTTTGTTGCTGCATCCTCCGGTCTGGGGCATCGTACCGGGTATTGCCTTGGCTTCTGTCGTCGGTGTAGCTGACCTCTAGGTCATCGTCACAGACAACCAGGAGAGGTCGACAGAATCCTTCGAGCGTCGAAGCTTCCCTTCCTGCTGTTGAGATCTGCTGAGCTGCTGAGCCCTTCGTCGTCTTCAGTTTGTGTTATGGTGTTTTGAAATTAGTGACTTTGTGTTGAACTAGTGATATTATTGATTTGGCATTGGTCGGAGATTCATCTACCGTGGCATCAAGACCCCAGTGACAGTGTGATCACCAGTGCCCAAACTGTAAATGCCCACGAGGGAAGGGAAAGAGTTGAGTTGTGAAAATTGATTGTGAAAAACAAAAAAAATGTTCGAGTGTGTGAAGGGTGAATGGTATTGTATATGGGCTGTTGATGATTATATATATATATATATATATATATATATATATATATATATATATATATATATATATATATATGACTGTGGTGTGTCTCTATCTGACGCCAAGAGCACAGACACAATCAGCCATGTCTCCCTGATGAGTCCGATCCAGCGGACGAAAGGCCTCGGAGCAGGCGACACATATAGATCTGTCTTCAGGAGGGATTGCAATAGTTTCTCATGCAGCTAGTGAAGGGGTTTTCATATTTATGACATACATTTTCCCATTTAATTCATCTTCAATTTTTTTTCCCCTCTCAATTTCTAATCTTTGCCGAATCATTACTGTAATGATGGAAGAATTGTTAACCTGCACTTGTTTTCTCCCACTGCTTAATTGTTCAGCATTATATATATATATATATATATATATATATATATATATATATATATATATATATATATATATATATATAATGCTGAACAATTACTACTTAATTGTTTCAGCATGATATATATATATATATATATATATATATATATATATATATATATATATATATATATATATATATATAATGCTGAACAATTAAGTAGTGGGGGAAAACAAGTGCAGGTTAAACAATTCTTCCATCATTATAGTAATGACTTGGCAAAGATTAGAAATTCAGAAAAAAAAAAAATATTTTTTTTTTTTAAAAGACAAAGTAAATGGGAAAAATGTATATCATAAATATGAAAACCTTTCACTAGCTGCATGAGAAAACTATCGCAATCCCTCTCAAAGACACATGTATCGCCTGCTCCGAGGCCTTTCGTCCGCTGGATCGGACTCATCAGGGAGACACGGCTGACTGTGTCTGTGCTCTTGGCGTCAGATAGAGATACCCACAGTCCATAATTCTGTGGTGTTCCACAGAATAGAGAGAGAGAGAGAGAGAGAGAGAGAGAGAGAGAGAGAGAGAGAGAGAGAGAGAGAGAGAGAGAGAGGATATATTTGTATATGTTGTGTGGAGGGGGAAGAGTGAATATATATATATATATATATATATATATATATATATATATATATATATATATATATATATTCACTCTTCCCCTCCACACACACACACATATATATATATATATATATATATATATATATATATATATATATATATATATATATATATAGATAGAGAGAGAGAGAGAGAGAGAGAGAGAGAGAGAGAGAGAGAGAGAGAGAGAGATGTGGATATATTTGTATATGTTGTGTGGAGGGGGAATTGTGATTTTTTTTTGAGGGGGTGCTGTTTGTGTCCCCTTAGTAGTTTGTATTGCGTAGGCACTTTGGGTTCTGTAGGTCATCCTTCCCCTCTGGATGACTCAGGCCCAAATTACCACGCGATACCTCTGTAGTACCCTGGTCCGATATTAACCTTGCGTGGGTTGGGGTCCTTTGAGGCTCCCGGGATCTGGAGGTGGGGTGTCGGGGCATTATCATTTTTGTTGTTGTTGTTGTTGCTGTTGAATATATTGATGATCGATGTGTTATTGTTTGAAGCTCTGTTTTACTTGTTTTGCTGGTGGTGCGTGTGTGAGTGCGAATCTGAATAAACTTTGTTAGTTGTGTCGCACCTATTATTCGGTGTTTTGTATTCTTTGTTCTGTGGTGTTAATAGCTTTAGAGTGGGGGCGGGTGGATTTAAAGGGGGTACCCTTTCACATTTGGGTATTCCTGTTACCCCACTAGGCGAAGTGACGACAGGGACGAAACGGCCCTCGCGAGGCTGGAACCAACAGAAATTTGTGTTTTCTATCGCAGCTTCAGTGTTGTCCGTTCAAACTATTAACACATATTTACTATCGATGAAAACCTCAGAACCCAAGGAATAAAATGCAGTAAGTCATATTTGACAATTCTGCGGCTGCGTAAAGTTATTGGTGATTAAAGTCCGAGAATGCACCCACTTTTAACGAGCCTACGTCATAGTTTCCACTATTTCGATGAAAAACACCAAACAGCAGGAAATAATTTTGTAATAAATGAATAGCTGGCATTTCACTCTTTTTATACATATAAACTTCCGAGACAGTGTCTAAGTGGAGAATTCTGTTATTAATAATTACTAGAAAACAAGAAAAAACACAGCTGACTTTTCGCTTCGCCGGGCCATCGGCGCCTACTTTTGATACTATTTTCAACTGGAATATACTCTGTTGAAATTATCTGTTAAAACAATAAATTCTATACATTTTCAGTTGTATTCATAACAGAAATGGAGTCATTAGCAAGTATTCAATTGGGAAGTCAGAATTTCGTAGAATGATAATTTGAATTAAGACTCCGACAATGAACGAAGAAGGCGACTTGCTCAAGGGAACCGGCGTCTCAGTCATTTCGTATAGTCGCAAGCCTGTGCGGAACAGATCCTGAGCATGTGATATACGAAATGAGAGCTCATGGACATTACTTATAAGATGTATTTTCAGATTCTTCGGTTTTCCTCTTACTTCTCTTGTAAAATCAAGAATTATTCAATGTTCAATCGACAGACAATTCAAAATGGCGCCAAGATTGCTCGTGCAAAATACCACTTTCGAGAAAATATGCGCTTCTCAGCCCAGTACAGTTGTAATAATGAATGAAAGACATTATTTGTTGTGACTTCAGCGACGTACATACTACTATGTAGGTTCTGAGGTATTCATGATTTTAAGAACTTACACTATTAAAAAAAATGATAGTAAATAGGTTCAACCAAGCGAGGTTAGGGGGAAATAGTTCTTGAACAAAGCATTTTCATCCACGAAAGGTAACCAAAAGGAAGATATATATATATATATATATATATATATATATATATATATATATATATGTGTGTGTGTGTGTGTGTGTGTGTGTGTGTGTGTGTGTATACACTGTTAGCACCCGGCTACAAGTGGATTAAGTAAACATGTCCACACGTATACATTTTTGGAGAAGGGACTTTTAGACTTACATTTCTTCCCAGTGTCATATGTTGTTGTCTCGTTGGTCATTTCTTCAAATGGATTCCACTGTCTACCTCGACAGTAGGTTGCAGGTCCTCCAGTCT
>JADBJO010005036.1:0-37500 GCA_016801955.1 Conus betulinus | reverse complement strand
AAGTATGAAGGCTCTGGTTGAAGGATATCCATCGCTTAGTAGCTGGAAAGATTGAATTTCGGATTGACGGTGGACAGAGCAGCCAATTGATGAACTGTCAGGTCCGAGCCTGCATGTTCTACTGTCGTCGTTACCATGGTCACGCTGTCACGATCTACGAGCAATCTGTTCTCGCTCTGTCATCAGCGATGTGGCCGTTTTAGTGACGGTTTTGGGGGGTTGTACCGCGCTCTGAGGTTAATTTACTCTTAAGTTTGTTATTTTCAAGCCGATAGAGAGCGTGGCGGTATAGACAGACTAGTTTGTATTTTGCCCTACTCTACGCCTTTAGTCTATTTTTAGGCCAGATGAACTGGGTCAAACTGTTTTGCTTGCACTGGCTGTTTTTTTTTTGTGTGTGTGTGTGTGTGTGTGTGTGCATGCCACAGTGGTGTGTGGGTTTGTGTAGTGTCTGTGTGTTTGTGAGTGAGGGTTGCGTGTGTGTTGTGTTTGTGACTGATGCGCGTGTATGCGTGTGTAGGTTCAGTTGGCAAGGGGGGTCACTCAGTTTCTCTCAACAGGTGGCAGGACTGAAACGTTTCTGAGTAGGAATCAGCACTGTCATTGAGTTCACTTTTCATCTAGGCTGGCAAGACTGCAGGAGGTGTGGTTCTGGCAGGTAGTTTTTTCTGTGGGTGATTCGTTCACAAAGAGTTGCAGACTAGTGTCTTGTGGTGTTTTGCCTGACTAGTCCGTGACAGTCTGCATATCCACGTACTGCTGTGTTAGTCAGGGAATGCAGCCCACGATACCGGCGGTTGTACTGTTTAGCGACAGTGTGGTAGTGAGTCATGTGGTAGCTGTTACGTAAACTTCAACTGGTGCCTCAGCTGGTGTGAGAGCAGCTGACAGTACCTAGTTGTTGCCGCCTCTTGCCTGTTGCTGCAGAGTATAGCTGTTGCCAGCTTGTGGCGTAGCTTCAGGCTCGTTGCTGTCTTTAAGTGGTAGGTGTGGGTTTTATCGTTCGTTCATCCAGTGCATGTGGTATGGATGCTTTGTTCGTGTGGTATGGATGGTTCGCATGTGGTATGGTGGGATGTTTTGTCTGTGTGGTATGGATGGTTCGCATGTGTGGTATGGATGTTTCGTCTGAGTGGGGTATAGGTGTTCATCTGGATGGATGATTCTCCTTGGGGGTGTTGTGTGATTTGGGATAGGATTATGGATTGTTCGTATCTGGTTCAGGATAGGCAGTTGGATGTAGTATGCAGGAATGTGTAGGACATTAGGGTTTTGAACCAGGAATGATGATTGTCGTATGCTTGTGATGTGATGGCTGCATTATTATTGACACCGTATGTCGGACGGATTATTGGTGACATTTTGTGTCAGACAGATTATTGTAAGACTGTCTGTGAGAGTGTGGATGTTGGGTGTCTGCGGGTGTTAACCGGACAATCCCTGGCTGAAGTTATTGCCACTAGTGGGGTTATAGCAGGCACAGACTAAGGATGGTGTATAGGGCTGACTACTTTGCTATTGTTGGTAAGCCGGATGTTTGAGGCTCTTAGTGAGTGCCTTGCGCTGTTTTAGTTAATGCCAGGTTTGGTTAGGCTCGCAGTTAGTTCATTTTGTGATTGTTTTGTAGAGTATATGATCTCTGGAATATATGCGGATGCTGTGTTGTCTGCATTCAAAATCAGTTTGGACATGTAGTTATCTTCCTTTTCAGGCGTCGATCGCTGATTGAGTGTGAACGGCAGTAGAAGTTTAGATAATGCTTGGTGAAAGTTTATGCATTGAGCTCTGTTGATTCTGATCATGCGCTTAATTTCTGTGGGTTTGGATTGGGTATATTTTGGTTGTATTGTTCCATCGCCATTTTGACGAATTTATCTTAAGAAAATAAAACGATATCAAACAGTAATAACAATAGGGATGCTGTTGCCTCTGCTGCCGCTGGAGATGAGAGAGAGAGAGAGAGAGAGAGAGAGAGAGAGAGAGAGAGAGAGAGAGAGAGAGAGAGAATTAAATTCTATTGATGCTAATGGGCACTGGTATAACTACCTCATTACAGTCAACTACAGTCTTTAAGTCGTTTCCTTTCAGAGCAATCGTGGGTATAAAACCATGTCAAACAGCCACGTCGCCCGACAGCCAACAACGTCTGTGGCAAGTTGACAGATCAGAAATCAGACTCAGGACAAACGGTAATCTGGAACTGCAGAAATGCCATGGATAATGCTGCCGTTCTCTGGATATTGTGGGGATTCTTAAGTAGTGGGAGAAGTCAAAACGCTTCAAATGTGACACAAGTTCAAACCACCAGCATCTATACGACATCCCCTTCGTTACTACGTGGAAACACACAACCATGGGTGCTACGAAGGAAGCGGCACGCTCGCTACAAAGTGATTTGTTGACTGACGATGTTCAACGTGTTCAACACATCAATGAATCATACAGACCTACGATGTCTTTCCGTGGCTCGTTGAAGCAATACTCTCAGACACCTGACGGCACACGGATAATTTCTGGTGTCAAAATGCCATCTTACAACTTGACGTCCTGTTTCTTTAGCCTTGATCCAGATTTTTTAACAATAAAGAACACACATGGTCATATATTTGTCAGTGCCATCTTCCACGAATACTTACAGTGTAACGTTACAATAGAAGTTCCACGTCACAAAGTTGCAAAGTTTCGAGTTCATCGGAAAAAGGGAATTGACATTACGTTGCCTGAGATTGAGAACTTTGCTGTGGCATACTGTTTTTGTCACAGCACTTCCTTTACTTCTTTGGGAAATTCAGTTTTCCTTCGTCTGTCTAATCGGGCTTGGAGTTTTGGAACTGTGGAACTCTCTTTGGACATTTCTGCTGTTGAGTCAGATTTTCAAATAGTTCCTGTATTCCAGTCTGCAGGTAAGTAAGTAGAACGTGCAGGTGAATGCACTCACACACACACACAAGCAGGCGCACGAGAGCGCGCTCGCGCTCTAACACGCACGCACACACGCACGCACGTACGCACACACACAACACACACACACACACACACACACACACACACACACACACACACACACACACACGAAGTGTCTGTCTGTTCAATTCATGTACAACTTTATACCGACTAAATGGCACTGACAAATGGATTTGGTTCTGTAAATGTTGTTTGATTTTAAACCTGGGAAATGCGCCCCTAAGTGGGGAGAAAAAACACTTATGAGATCAGTGGTAGCCACTTTTCTGTAAATGGTAAGGAGATAGAAAGATTGAAATTGATCAGAAACAAGATTTCGGCCTGGGGAAATAGACTACAACTACTACCATCAGCGGCAGTACCTGTGAAACTACAATTGTCAGTTTTTGAGCCGACATGGAGTGAGAGAAAGGGAAATAGAAGTCTGAACATTGTGTCTGAGAATGAAACGTGGATGTAACAAATTAACTAGTCATCAAACGTGACTTGCAGGCGAATTTACGATGCATTGATATAGCTATTTGAGGACACTTACATATTAGGACTGGCTTCAATGTCTGTTCAAACGTTATTGTTTTTGTTGTCGGGCAGCCCCTTGGGTCGAAACTAGATGATTAAAACATTATACCAGTCGTAACAATACATTGTAAAAAGCATATGTGCGTGTGCGCGCGAGCGCGCGCGCGCGCGCGCGCGCGCGCGCGTGTGTGTGTGTGTGTGTGTGTGTGTGTGTGTGTGTGCGCGTGCGTGCGTGCATGCGTGTGTGTGTGTGTGTGTGTGTGTGTGTGTGTGTGTGTGTGTGTGTGTGTGTGTGTGTCCCAACATTCCATTCACCTAGGGTTTGTTGGTATGTCATAACAGTCACATGAACAACGGTGTTGCTGCAGTCGGAGTGTTTGCCTCATGGTAACTGTAGTCTCTAAGAAACGCTTTGCAATTCTCTCATTTGTATTTGTAAGTACCCTCAGCATACCAGACATATCTGTAATTCCATAAAACATCAAACACTGACGTGAGTTAACAGCACAAACTACATATATCTGTAGTTCCATAAAACATCAAACACTGACGTGAGTTAACAGGACAAAACTACATATATCTGCAGTTCCATAAAACATCAAACACTGACGTAAGTTAACACGACAATGCTTAGCCACAGTACGACTGCACACATGTCGAACAGGGAGATTGAACATTCACATACTGCACTTCGTCTGCTCACTGTCATAATGACTCGGACCTGTATTCTTCAGATATAGAAGCATGTGTTTTGACCACTTGTTGCTATAGTCTGCAACACAAAACTAGAATAAGGACCGTATCCTCATGCACGAAAAATTGACATTCGTTCAACAGCACAAACTACATATATCTGTAGTTCCATAAAACATCACAGAAGCGATCAAAGCTAAGTGCATTTTCGTTATTTGTTTCATTTTTGTTGCACCTGAAGAAGACCTAAGAGGTCGAAACGCGTTGTGGTTTGTCTTGTGACTCGTTTGTCCACGTTTCTCTGGGCGGTTCGCTGACATTTATTTAAGATTTCCTTTCATTTTGGAACGGTCAGCGCACACTGGCTCCTGTGCGAGAGATACGTTTGTGTTCCCAACAGAAAACAAACGAAACGATTGCTGAATATTCTTATTTTCAGCAGGGCAGGGCAGAAGCAGGCGTTTTATAACTCTTTTTCTTATGTTACTAGAGGAATGTATACTTTTTTTTTTTCAGAGCAAGACTCATTTTATTTGGTTGACTGAAAAGTGAATGTTATGCTCCTACCTCTGAGCAGGAGCTGATGTGTTAGTAACATCACAGTGTCATGGAAGTCATATGATCTGCCCAGAAGAACTAAACGGCTCACAATGAGCAATCTGCAAATAACCAATATCCACTTTTCTCCAATATGAAAAAAAGAAGCGGCTTAAACGCGTGGCAAAAAGCCATTCTTCACTATAGTCAATATCTATGTTTCATTTAGTTATAACAACATAATAGATTTAACGGTTTACAAAAAAGTCATTCTACACACCAGTCAATATCTCTATTTCATTCAATATGAACCAACATTAACTTCAACATTTCACACAGACAATCATTCTGCACAATCAACATCCAGGTTTCATTTAATACCAAACATCAGGATAGCTTCGAAATTTGACAACACTCAAAGTTATCCTGCACACATAGGAATATCTCTGTTGTTTTCAATGTCCAACAACAACGTAGCTTAGTGGCATGTGACAGATGTTATTGTCATGGGAGTAACGTGGCTTTTACAATAAAATTCTTGAGTTTTTTTGTCTTCTTCGTGAAGGTCAGTTTGCCAACAATTCTTATCAGATCAGATCTTATGATAAATCAGATATGATAATCTTAAAAAAAAAAAAGGGGGGGGGGGGGGGGAATCCAGGAGCAGGTGGACTGCTGTGTGGCTTTCACTGTGCAGGTTACGTGCAAACACCAGGCATGGAGCAGTGTGTCCCCACGTTCACCGCTGGAGATGAACTGTGTCACTCTGACCCCTCCCCCTGACCACGTGTGATCTTTCTCAGTATTCCCAGGGAGGAGTTCGGGAAGCTGACTCTGTTTTGTGGCTGTTGTGGGACAGATGGGGTTGATTACCGACGCCACGTGTCAGATACAATACCAGAAAAAGCTGCGTCTTACCTCTTCCCCGATGACTTCCCCAGTTGCAAATCTATTGAAAATACGTCTCTGTCCATTCACCATATCTTTTGCTGTGAAAGAAAATTTACACATTTTTACGGATACAGACTTCGATTCTCATTCCACTTGAAAAGTGAAAAAACCCAAACTGATTGGAGTCGGTAAGAAACGTTACGAGGCAACATGGAATTGTTCCATATTCTCCAAGTCAGATCTGGTGCATCATTTTTCCCTGTGACCTGGTTCCCCAGTGTGCCGAGTCTGAAGATGAGGCTCATTGCTCCTACACCTCTGACACATGTGGCCTGAATAAGGTGTCTGTTTCTTCACTATCATTTGTGTCCGTTATGTATGCATTGCATTTCTTGTTAAACTGTCAAATGGGAACACTAGATGGATGAAAAAAGTGAATCCTACTGTCTGATTGAGAGCCCTACTGTCCTGAATGCCTAAAATGCCTACAGTCGCTGATTTTGAACTCAAGTTGTCTTGTGCTGGAACTGCATAAATTTCTCTTTGACAAAGTGTCAATGTTTCTCCACTGTTCCAGCATTGCACAGCGTATTAATGTTTCCATCACTGGATACACCATGTGTTCATTTTTGTACCTTTTTTTGTTTTTGTTTTGTTTTCTTTTTTGTTTTCTTTTGTTCAGATTGACGTGTTCAATCTTCATCGCCAATCTTGCGTTGAAGTGACTGCTTGTACAATTTGGCTGTCCTGATGGTTTTTACAATTTGCCTGAAGAAGACCTAAGAGGTCGAAACGCGTCATGTTTTGTCTTGTGATTTGATTGTCTACGTTTCTTGGCCGTTCGCTATGAATTACATTTAAAATGTGTTTAGATTTCCGTCTGTAGCCGCCTCATTTTGCAAGTAGTGTTCAACCTTGTTTTGCACCTATTTACCGTACCGTTGATAGGTAATGGTAAGTTCTGTGACTTGTTCTGGAAGAGGACACTGTCAAACTCACACATCTGTACTGTTGATAGGTAATGGTAAGTTCTGTGACTTGTTCTGGAAGAGGACACTGTCACTCTCACACGTCTGTACTGTTGATAGGTGATGGCAAGTTCTGTGACCTGTTCTGGAACTGTGGTAAGTTCTGTGACTAGTTCTGGAACTGGACACTCGCCTTCACACGTCTGAAGAAGACGGATTTCTTCACGTCTAGTTCTCAGCCCATCTACGAAAAGACAAAAACTCTGACTTTTTTCCCATGTGTTTATTTATTTGATTTTATATGTTGCCTTGCTTTATACGTAACTTATAGTTGTGGCTATTGCTTTTTTGTGCTGTATTCTTGTTGAACAACAGTAAAAGCAAAGGGAGATGTTTATAAAAAAAAAACTACAGCTGCCGTTTAAAAACAGTTGACTATAGCTGCCTTTCAAAAACAATAGACTACAGCTGTCCTTCAAAAACAGTTGACTATAGCTGACCTTCAAAAACAGTTGACTATAGCTGACCTTCAAAAACAGTTGACCACAGCTGCCCTTCAAAAACAGCTGACTATAGCTGACCGTCAAAAACAGTTGATTACAGCTGCCCTTCAAAAACAGCTGACTATAGTTGCCCTTCAGAAACAATTTGCAAATAAGCAAAAGCTGTATGTGCAGTAAACACAAGCTCGGTTCCATTTCTGTATAATTGGTGTGGCCTGTGCTTTTAAACGTAGAATCAACGGAAAATTATATAGATGCATAAGAAGTATATATAGAGACGTAAAGTCTTGAATAAGACGTAGAAAAAAAAAACCCATCAGGTTTTGTGAATTGCACAAATTGGATAAAAGCAAGATGATGTTTGAAACCCAGTTTCATTTTCATTGCTTCTTCATAAGCCCGCATTAGAAACTATATAAAATAGGTTAAAGTAACAAACAAACAAACAAACACTCTGACTTTACGTCACCTGTGTACCCCAGCAGTGGGAGAACCTTCTCCAGGGTCAACGTCTTGTACAGATCACTACTGACTGACCACTGGGCAAGGCAGCGAGATATCTAGACGCTCGGCTGGAAACCTTACTTGAACGTGATCACACAAACACGACTGTACCGGACATACAATCACTGATAAATATATTCATTACATACAAAAAAAAAAACCCCACCTTAAAACGGGATTGACATTCATACACACACTATATTGTAAAATCACACACACACACACACACACACACACACACACACACACACACACACACAGTCTCTCTCTCTCTCTCTCTCTCTCTCTCTCTCTCTCTCTCTCTCTCTCTCTCTCTCTCTCTCTCACACACACACACACACACACACACACACACACACACACACACACACACACACACACACACACACACACACACACACACACACACACACCTATGGGATTCACTGTCGCTCACTCGTCCACACACGCACTGCGTTTCCATCAAGAAGGGGTATCAAATATTCGGAGAGTAAAAATGTGAAATTATCCTTTTCTGTGCCCTCCCCCCACCCCCCCCCCCCCCCCCCACCCCCCCACCTCAACCCTTTCCTCCTTTCAATCCTCATTCCCCTATGCATTTTTCATTTTTTCCTGTCTGAAGCGTGTGCTCTACTTTCTCTTTAGAATCTCCCTGTGTCCCTTACGTAGTTCTCTGAGGTTTCTGAAGCAGTTCGTGTCGTCTTTGTGTGTACCTGTCCTGGAGTTGGGCTGTTTTGCATGAACCCAGGGCATCTGTTTCTTTGCCCTAAACACGCGATGGCATCCGTGATGCTGCATTTGACCAGTAGTGGACACGCGCAGCATCATCTAAGATGCTGTATTTGACCAGTAGTGGACATGCAGTGTCATCTGATATGCTGTATTTGACCAGTAGTGGACACGTGCTGTAATCTGATACGCTGCATTTGACCAGTAGTGGACACACAGTGTCATCTGGTATGCTGTATTTGACTAGTAGTGGACACACGGTGTCATCTGATATGCTGTATTTGACCAATAGTGGACACGCAGCATCATCTAAGGTGCTGTATTTGACCAGTAGTGGACACGCGGTGTGTCATCTGATATGCTGTATTTGACCAGTAGTGGACACGTGCTGTAATCTGATACGCTGCATTTGATCAGTAGTGGACACACAGTGTCATCTTGTATGCTGTATTTGACCAGCAGTGGACACGCAGTGTCATCTGATATGCTGTATTTGACCAGTAGTGGACACGAGGTGTCATCTGAGATGCTGTATTTGACCAGTAGTGGACACGCAGTGTCATCTGATATGCTGTATTTGACCAGTAGTGGACATGCAGTATCATCTGAGATGCTGTACTTGACCAGCCTCTAGGAACAGAAGGTTCCATACAGATCTCAGGATGAAGTTGATTCTTAAAGCTGCATCATGGCATCTTCTTCTTAAGCTGACTAAAGTTGAGCGTATTTTGCCCACAAAGACCTTTTTTTTCCCCTTTCAGGCTTGTTGCACTACTCACAGGATTCCCTGTCTCTTCTTTCTTCAACTCCTGTCTTGTCATGTCTCTCTTTGCTTTTCCCTTTTGCCTGTGATCAAACATTTTCTTCTTCTTCTTCTTCTTCTTCTTCTTCTTCTTCTTCTTCTTCTTCTTGCTCTTCATCATCATCATCGTCATCACCATCATCATCATCATCTTCTTCTTCTTCTTCTTCTTCTTCTTCTTAGTAATCTTGTCTTTCCTGTCTTGCTCTCCTCAAAAATGGATTCCGGGGATAGCATCAGTTTTGCCTGGCGACAAAAAGAGGGGGTGGGGGGGGGGAGGGGGTTGGGGCTGGGGTGGGGGGGAAATGTCAAGGAGACCAGGTGTGACAACAAAAACCATTTCCTCACGTATTTGTCAGTTTGGCTCCCAAATGATTCCACTTTGGTGGTGTAGATATTGCTGAGTTTAAAAGGCCAGAGGAGATTCCGGATCAGTATGCACCACAGCCATCACACTTTGTATGTGCCAGGGAGACAACTCTGGAGTACTATCTGCAGGCTTTCTTCCGCCATTTGCAAAAAAAAAAAAAAAATGTCACCCATCTCTGCGTCTTTTAAGGAGTCAACACGCAATCTTCCAAGGCTCTCGACTGCTCTTCAGGACACTGTTAGAATGGCTTTTCCAATAAAGATCCACCGTATCCCAATATGGCAGTACAAAAATATGTTTTGGTAATGTAACAGCATGTCTTACAAGGATATATCTACTGAAAAATCATGCAAGTTACTGTTTTTTTGCAGTGTTGACACCAGTACGTACTCGATGCTGCGTGACACGCCTTTTCTTTCTGTTATTAAGATGAACTGGAAATGGAACTCTCCTATACTTCAAATGCCTGCCACTTACCGCCCATTTCAGCACTAGATCTGTTCTAGGTGTCTGGCGCCAAAACAACGCGATCGGTTTCCAGGAGTATTGATATAAATCCACGAACCATCTTTAGATGTGAATCAGTCTTTTTTTTATCATGTATAGCGTTATGTTGGAGAAAGGTCATGTGTTGTCGGGGGATGGGGGATGGGAAGGGGGGGGGAGGCTGGCTTGTATTCCAATTGTTCAGATATTTATGCAAAAGCTAGAAAATTCTGGTAATTTCATCATCAGCACTCCACAGAAAACTGGCGTGGCAGCATGTCATCAAAGTTTCTGTTTGAAAGGGAGGTGACTGTGGGTGGAAATTGAAACAAACTTCAAAGAAAAAAAAAGAATGACTGTGTACCGCTGAACGAAAGAGACAAACACACTACAGGACAAAACACCACACCTTTCCACCTGTTTGGTCTCTTCTTCAGGTGAGACGCACAACATGCACAAACAAACTACAGATAAAACACCACACATTTCCACCTGTTTGTCTTCTTCAGGCAAGACACACAACACGCAAGGCATTGAAAACGAAGAACGAACGATCACTTATCTCCTCTAATTGGGCGTTGTAGTGAGTGATGAGCATGTTCAGAACTCTTTGGTACCTCTTGTTGCTGTGTGACAAACAGGTGAACGTGTAAGAGAGCTGGGAACTGCAGAGAACAAAAAAGATATGTGGCAAGTCAACAAGTTTTTGAACACGTTTCCTTCAGTCCCCTAGAGCTATGTGCATAAGAATGAAGAAACATAGACTTGCGTTTTGCATGTTTTTTTTTTTTTTGTTTTGTTTTTTTTTTTTTTTTTTTTTTTACCCAAAATTATTCTAAAACATATTCTTGATTTAACTGGCTATAATGGGAGCACTTTTCCCCTTTAAATAGCTTGATTCCAGCCAGTTGTTCTTGGCCCGTTTTCATCTCTTTATCACGTTTATTGCCCACTGTGTCCCATTATCATCTTTATCACGTTTAATGGCCACTGTGTCCCGTTATCACCTTTATCACGTTTAATGGCCGCTGTGTCCCGTTATCATCTTTATCACGTTTATTGCCCACTGTGTCCCGTTATCATCTTTATCACGTTTAATGGCCGCTGTGTCCCGTTATCACCTTTATCACGTTTAATGGCCACTGTGGCCCATTATCATCTTTTATCACGTTTAATTCCTTTGTTGCCCGTTATCATCTTATCACGTTTTAATGGCCACTCTTTGATATAAATGCGTGAAATATTTCTGACGAAAAATGGATATTGCATCAGTATGCTTAATGCAGTTGTGAAGTTTTCAGTTATATGAAAAAAAAAAAACATTGCTGTCAAAACACCATTGTCAATTTTGTTTGACCTACACCTTTGTTTCAATGCTCTTATTTACATTTGCCAATTTTAGGGTGTCAGTGATTGGAAAGCTGGTGGTGGTGTGTTTAACCTGTAGGCCTATATCAATCAGTAGTTGATTATGTTCAGAATCGACTACAAGCTTCTCAGACCAAGCTTCTCTCTCTCTCTCTCTCTCTCTCTCTCTCTCTCTCTCTCTCTCTCTCTCTCTCTCTCTCTCTGAGTTCACAGCAAACATGGTGGAGGATAGCCAGTGAGTGTCTGGAGTTCCGTTATATTTTGATTGTTAGTGTGGACTTACAGAAGGCTGAGGATACCAAAGCGTATAGAAAGTGATACGAAGTATTTAAAGAAAGTGGATCTACTTAGTTATGGTGGATTTGTGCATCTGCCGTGCTAGAATCGGTTCCTTCTGTGCTTCGCTAGCCAGTAGAAGGAAGGGGAAGAGAAAGAAAGATGGCGGACGGGGTGAAGTGGCCGGAGTGGTAGATGTGTTGATATGGTTTGTCCTTCTGTGGGGGTATGCACTGACACTAGCGTGTGCTCGTGATACGACAAGAGTGGCATTTGGTGTCGAGGTCTATGGCAGGTTCGGTGGAAATGTTCTGAGCTTCGGTACTTTGACGCAATCGCAAGCAGTGCAAACGGTTCAACCAGCGACTGTATGGAGTAACGAAAGTGGGCCAGTGTTCATACCTCTGGAAAACTCAACATCAAGATGGACAGAGATAGGGAAGGGCACGACAGACAGAGAACTCTGTGGACAGACATGAAAGGTACGGTCTACACAACACCACAGATACAGTTAGGGAACAGTCTGTCTCCATTAGTGGTTATACTTCTCGCTCTCCACTTGGCCTGTGTGCGCAGACGACTATCCTTATCCAATGATGTGGAGACCAACCCAGGCCCAGGATCAAATATGAACATAAACGAGAAAATAGAACACGAAAATAAGAAGCTAGAAGACAAGATGGAAGCGAAATTCAACAACTTAGACACGAAGATAGACACCAAGATGACACAACTCTTTTACGGCAATAATGACACTCACTGACTCCTTCAAGTCACAAACCACTACTATCAACAAGATGGAACAAAAGCAATCAGATATGGCGGACACACTGAACAAATTATGCAAGGATGTTCAAGACACTAAGCAGGATATACAAGAAAACAAAACAGCAGTAAGGCATTTAGGGGCAACACAGGACTATATGGCACGCAGATTGACCAAAATGGAGGAAGAAATGGATCGAATCGAAAGTTATTCCAGACGGAATAATTTAAAGTTTTTTGGTATCAAAGAGAACCCAGATGATAGCAAGAGAGAGAGAGAGAGATGTGATGAGGTGATCAGAGAGACCCTAGATAAATACATGGAAGAAGAGACATGGGCTGACGACGCAATAGAACGCGCACATAGGCTAGGCAAACCAGACCCTTCAGCAGAGAGACCCAGACCTGTGATCGTGCGTTTCCTCAGGTGGGGAGATGCCATGAAGATTCTTCAGAACCGAGAGGCGCGCGAGAAGATGAAGAAGGAAGGCATACGAGTGTCACAAGAGAGGACGAAACGCCAAGCTGACCAACTACGTGATCTGAGGGCACAAGGCAAGTCGGGGTACTATGTGTGGGGGGGGGGGGGGGGGAAACTGTATGTAATAGAGGAATACAGACCACGAGCAGAACAGTATGGCAGTCAACATGAACAGTTCAGACAGCACCAGCAGCACGAAGACTACAGATATGAGAAATACTTCCAGGAAACAATTTGGCACAAATGGACAATGGGTACAGAGAGGAGGGAATGAAAGATATTACAGTACAAGTGGTGATGGAAACTTTGATGACGGGAGGATGAGAGTGAGAGGGACGAGAGAAAAAAGAGAATATTGGAGAAAGAAAGAGGAAGACAGAAACAGAGTGAAAGAACAGGTGGAAGAGGTGATGGGTAAGGAAAAAAGTGCGAAAGGAGTGAATGGGGAGAAAAAAATGGAGTTGAGAGTTATGGAAGTGTAGAAGGAAATGAAGGGGGCAGTGATCTTGAGTTTTTGTCGATCGGGGCAGATTTTATGGACGAAGAGAGACAGAGTGGAACAGAAAATCAAGAAAACAGGTTTGAGAAACAGAGAGTAAGTGATGAGTTGAAGGAAGAGAGTGAAAGGAAAGGAAGAGTGAATGGTGAGGGGAAAACACAGGAAACGAGACAGTAAGTGTAAGGGCAAAAAGGAGTGTGGCAGGAAAATATGAGATGGGGACAACACATGAGGCAAACAACACTGATGTTAGTGTACACCAAAATGCAGGCTTTTCTTCACCCCCCAGAATTAAGTCAAGCAGCCCCAATCACATGCCCTCACAGCTCCTAGAACACACACTGGCTTGCACGCAGGACAAACATAGTGATCATTTGGACAGCATCTGGAGCATTCAAGGAGTTAGCTTAGGGACAAGCACGGCATGCATGACCGAGACAGAGCTTGAGACACAATCTCCGACTAAATCTCATCCGCAGTATGACCTACTCACATTTAGAGAGAAGGGAAAGACGGACAATAGCTTACATACAAAATCACCGATAAAGGAAAAGATGATATGACTAAGAAAGACAGCAAGATAAGTGTACGTCAACCATCCAGTACACGACAATCTACAATTGAAGAAACCATACTTACACAAGGCATGGTACATTCTGTTAGTGAGGAAGGAAGAAAATCAAAAAAATGGGGGGAAAACCAAATCCAAACAACATACATCAGGAAAACAAGTATTAAGATCTCATACAAACACTTCAAGAGCAACAAACAAACATCAAGCTATACACACTCACCTGGTTACACACATTCACAACCAATGAAGAAAGACCGGAAGGGAAGAAAAGAACAGGAGAAAATATGAGAATTAGGCCAAGGTCACACACAAAGTCCAAGGCATAATGTCACTAGAGGTCAACACACACAGAGAAAAAACTAAATGACAGTGCTAAAGAAGATGGAAATGTGAGACAACACACAGTAAATGAGAAAATGAATGAAACAAGAGAGAGTGAAAATGAGAACGAGGATGAAAGTGGAATTTTGAGTAAGGATGAAACTAAAGATGGCAAGAGAAAGTTGTATTTTGGTTGCTGGAATGCTGATGAGAAATTGACTGACCCAGATTTTTTTAGATATATTATGTCATTTGATATTTGCTGTCTAAGCAAAACTTTACATTAGAGTCATTTGATTTTGAAATAAAGTGCTCAGATTTTTTACATATCCATTGTCCAGCTGTGAAATTTACTAAGATGGGCAGGCCTTCAGGGGGGGTTGTTATGTTAATTAAAAAAGAAATGTCTGACTATGTTCAGTTAATAAACACGGGGATAAAAAAATGTATTATGTATACGTATATCAGAAAATCTGTTACATTGTGGGAAGGATATTATGTTCTTTGGGTTTATATATATATATATATATATATATATATATATATATATATATATATATATATATATATATATATATATATATATACACCCAGTAGATAGTCGTTTCTATTCTGATAAGGACTATATATGTACCTTAGAACTATTAGAGCAATATTTATTATCACAAATAGAGCAACAAAATGACTTTTTCTATATTATTGGAGGAGACTTCAATTCACGTATAGGGGAGTGGGTCTGTGTGTAAATGATGATAATGACACTTTGAACAATGATCAGGACGTGTGTGCACAAAGGTCAATGGACTCTTTTATAAATGGTTTCGGGAAAAAAAATAATAGAAGTTTGTACAACATTTAAATTAACTCCACTAAATGGACTCATTGCAGAGAACTTTGACGGTGCATACCCCTTCTATTCTGAAAGGGGGATAGTAGTACAATCGATTATTATGTATGTTCTATTGAGTTGCTTGGTAATGTAAAAAAAACTGTGTTATTGATAAAAGAATTGAATCTCATCATATGCCAATTAACATGGTATACAGAGCACATTGCCAGACCCCCAGGAAGACAAAGTTAGGAGAAAATTTGTAAAGAAAATTAGATGGGACCCCGCAAAATAACAAGAATATTTACAGCAAATGGAAACTGAGAGATCTAATACATTACTAGAACAGATTACAGAGGGGATAGACACTGATATAGATTTAAGTATAGAAAACTTCAATAAACTATTAAAAGAGGCTGGTAAATGTATGTATGTAAATATAAGTATAGGAGGGGATATCAAAACAACAAATGGATGGTATGATCAGGAATGTAAAGACAAGAAGATAGATGCCAGACACGCATTATGTACATTGACACATACCCAATAAATTCAAAAACCAAACTTTATATGAAGAAAAAATAAGTTTATATACCTACAAAAGAACAATATATAAAGAAACAATCAGAGAGAAGAAAAAACAATATAATAAACAAACATACGAGACACTCATACAAAACCAAAATGATAGTAAGATGTTTTGGAACATATAAAAAAAGCACTAAAAAGAAAATATTACATTACCATCAATAAATAATTACACAATGGCGAGAACATTTCGAGAGTGTTCTAAAACCCACAAATACCTGAAGTGGAAGACAACAATGAAAGGGTGCAACATAACATTGAGGAAGAAGAGGAAATCCTCCATATACAAGAATTAGATGAAGAGATAACTAATACTGAAATAAGTCTAGCAATAAAGAAATTGAAAAAAGGTAAAGCATCTGGACTAGATGGAATACCACCTGAATTTTTCAAGACCACAGAACAACACATAACTCCATACTTAATAAAATTATTTAATAAAATATTCCAAGATAGTTATTTTCCCACAGAATGGACAAAAGCTGTAATAGTGCCTCTTTTCAAGAAAGGTGATAAACAAATCCCAGGAAATTATAGAGGTATTTCCCTATTATGTATCTTAAGTAAAATCTTCACATCTATAATAAATAGAAGACTATACAATTGGGCAGAGGAAGAGAGTAAAATAAGCAAAAAGCAAGCAGGATTTAGAAAAAAAAAAATCTCTACCATAGACCATATTTACACTCTGGTATCTATGATAAGTAACTGCTTATATGGCAGAAGAAGAAGTAAATTATATGTAGCATTCATTGACTATCAAAAAGCGTTCGACACAGTCAACAGGGATAAGCTGTGGGAAATCCTAAAGAAACATAAAATATCTACTAAAATGTTAAACATGTTAAAAGGAATGTACAGAACAGTACAGGCATGTGTGAGACATGGAAATGAACTGTCAGATTTTTTTGATTGTCCTCAAGGATTGAAAAAAGGGCTGACTCTCTCCTTTAATTTTTTTCCCTTTTGATAACAGAAGTGGCAGAGAAGGTAACATTGAGAGGAAGACATGGTTATCAATTTCTACCAGGAACTGAGGAACTATTCATACTACTCTTTGCTGATGATATAGCACTAATATCGATAACCCCATCAGGATTACAAAATCAACTCAAAAATCTCCAAGAGACCTATCATCAAATAGGCCTACAGTAAATCTACAAAAAAAAACAAAGTCATGGTATTCAGGAAAGGAGGATACTTAGGAAGAGCAGAAAAATGGTACTATAAAGGTGAAGAAATAGAAGTTGTAAATAGTTATAAATATTTGGGTTATACATTGACAACTAAACTCTCGGCGGATATCTCCCTATCAGAATATGCAGGTAGAGCTAAAGGTAAGGTGATTGAAATAATGAAAACTATGTACAGTTAGGACATGTGGACATGAACATCTATTTTAAATTATTTGATACCCAAATCAAACCACTATTACTATATGCAGCTGAGGTATGGGGATTAACTACGTACTCAGCAGTAGAAAATGTACATCTACTTGCATGTAAAAAATATTTAGGGGTAGGGAGAAAACACCAAATAATCTAGTGTATGGAGAGTTAGGCAGATACCCATTATATATAGATAGTACAATAAAAGCAATTAGATACTGGCTCCAGTTAGTAAATCTGTCACCTGATAGGATTCCCAAACAAGCATATGAAAGAGAAAAAACAGAAGTATCCAAAACACAAAACTGGCTCTAGGAATAAAAGATGTCTAGATAGGTATGGTTTCTCAGAGGTATGGACAAATGAAGGGGTAAGCAATGAACATAGTTTCATAAAGGAGTTTAAACAAAGAATTATCGATTGTTATAAACAAACTTGGCATGAGAAAATAACAAGTAGTGAGAGATTTACAACATACTACACTTTCAAAACCTTGCACCAAACAGAGTAATATCTACATGAAATTACTATAACTAAATTCAGGAAAGCCTTAACAAAAATGAGACTAGGAATAAATGAATTACATATCAATAGGAAATACACTGATGGTTTGGGGATTGTATCCTGCCCCTTTTGTCCTGTAGATGAAACAGAAATGCATTTTTTTTTTTACTGCATGTCCAAACTATAATCAATTAAGAATGAAATACATAACCAAACATTTTAATAATCTGAACACGGTTAGATTAGGTAATATTCTACAAAACAAAAACACAGAAATCATACAAGATGTAGCTATGTACATCTTTTGCCCTCAAATCCAGAGAAAACACAATTATAAGAATTGAAACTCAAGGGCTGGCAATGTGATCCAAAGATAGAACTGACTTGTTAATCAATATATACGGAAATTACAAAGAAGGGAGAGACAGAAAGAATTTTCTGTATGATAGGGAGAGAAAATTTATCACACAACACGTATAAGTAGTAGGGAAGGGATGAGAAGCAACAAAAATGGAATAAAACAGGATTAGATTGCTGTTAAATGTGCTGCAAATTGGATACTGTATATTCAGGATAGATATGCAATTGAGGTGATCAATTATGAATACTAACCAGTTTTGTGTAGAGCGACACTATTTTTAGCACTAATTTTATGTGTTCTACATATTGCAGCTAAATATAGCTATTGTGACGCATGCGTTCAAAGAACACATTTGGGGGGGGGATCTGGGTCAGTCACTCAATGGCTAAAGAGAGAGATCAGCAAAGGTCACGCCGACACCGCGCGGCGTGCGGCTTTCTCCTTCGCGAGACGTGTGAGCCGCGCGCGGCCCGGGTCGGCCTGAATTTGTGCACTCGTCTCAAACACACACATCTAGTTTAATTGGCTGAACACAAGTACGGTCTCCCGCTTACTCGAAGGGACCCTGTCCCAAGTAGAAATATCACTACATAACGCATGTTTTTATTATTGTTCGAGGCTAAAACAACTACCTGGAAATAGTGTCCAATTGCTATTGATTGATAGTAGGGGTATAATCCACTTGTCCAAATGTAACCAACGAGAAAGTAAGGAAGACGAGCAAGTTTAAAGTGGAACGGAACAAAAAATATTAATCAACATCACACAAGCAAACGGAAAATAGGAAAATGTACCAACCTGTATCAAGAAGACAAAGAAACCCAATTCAAATCATTTATACAAATAAATCCAGTGAATCATGAGTGCACACGAATTACAAAGTTGCAATATATAAACAGAGAACGCATGGATACACGCCATCTTGAATCGGGAAAATGTAAACGGCGCTGAACTATGATATGGGGGTTACACAGGTCAACAGGGGCGGCATTAAAATAAGAGGTGCGTGCACAGAGAAAAGGAATGCATAGTGTGGGACAGACAGGATTATCAGTTAAAAATACACATGCAGTATGTAACACGATTATACAATCATACTATGAAGAAGATATTGTATTATTACTAACAGATTGTGAAGACTGGTTATGCAATGTGGAGCAATGTTTGTATAACCTGATTTATATATGCGAGTATGTTCGAATATAGATGTGTGCATGTTTGAATATATATGCGCATGAATTGAATTCAGATTTTGTGTATGATCTATTAGAAAAAATCTGACATCTAGGGCTACGCAGCTAAATATAAAGAACAGGGACGAAAGTTTAGGATAGTAGAAGCATGGTTGAGATGTAAACTGAGATGATTTCGATGGAAATATTTTGATAACAATAAGATATTCAAACAGATGCTTTTAAATATGTATGAATGATTAGTTATGATTAACGATAGGGGTATATAAAGCGCGGAAGGTAGATTAAAAGAAACAGGACAAAGAGAAAGAACACAATATATACATATTTAGAGCTTTATATGTCGACATGTTGGTTTTGATCGAAATGAACAGATTCTATGATTAAACCGATATATGTTTGACGCTGAAGTAATAGTAACATTATTGTTATACTTTGTCCTGGTTTGTCGAGTGGTTTGCTTTTATTTATGTATATGAGTATGTATGTGTGTGTATATGCGTATATATATATATATATATATATATATATATATATATATATATATATATATATATCTGTTTGTTCTATAAATTGAAATTGACGCTGCAAACTCCTTGTGTACACACCGATGCCCCACAATAAACGGCGCAGCGTTTAACACGCGCGTCAAGTGTCAAGTGTCAACTCTCTCTCTCTCTCTCTCTCTCTCTCTCTCTCTCTCTCTCTAGAGAGGAGCCATAGCATCCTCTATTAAGAGGACACAAGGTGAAATCATAGCATCCTCTATTAAGAGGACACAAGGTGAAATCTTCAGTTTGAAAATGGCTTACCGATGTTCCCGACTGTTCATGCGGGAATTGAGTTAGCGCGCGCGTGCACACACACACACACACACACACACACACACACACACGCACACACACACACACACACACACACACACACACACACACACACACACACGCCATATCTCGATTTGTGTGTGCGTCAGTGTGTGTGTGTGTGTGTGTGTGTGTGTGTGTGTGTGTGTGTGTGTGTGTGTGTTTGTGTGGCTAGGTAACTAGCTAGATAACTAGATAATTATTTCCTGGGGTCAGTCGGAGCAGGTGGAGTGGGTGGATATGGGGATGAGCTAGCCTGGTGGGGGGGAGAGCTCACCCTAGTTTGGGGAACAGCTAGCCTAGGTCGGGGAAGAAGTAATGCAGGTGGGGAAATAGAAGATCTAGCCTAGGTGTTGGAACAGTTAGCCTAGGTGAGGGAAGAACTAACACGGGGGTGGGGGTGGTTGCTAACCTTGGTGGGGAGAGCTAGTCTATGTGGGGGAAGAACAAACCTAGGTGGAGGAGGATCTAGTCTAGGTGGGGAAGAGCTAGCCTAGGTGGGGGAAGAGCTAGCCTAGGTGGGGAAAGAGCTAGCCTAGGTAGGGGAAGAGCTAGCCTAGGTATGGAGGATCTAGACTAGGTGTAGGAAGAGCTAGCCTAGGTGGGGGTAGAGCTAGCCTAGGTGTGGGAAGAACTAGCCTAGGTGAGGGGGAAGAACCAGCCTAGGTGGGGGGAAGAGCTCGCCTAGGTGGGGGGAAGAGCTACACTAGGTGGGCTTTTAGACTCTTAGCCTTGTACCCTTTTCCTTAACACTGCTTGTCTTTACACAGGTTCACATTGGCGAAAGATGCTACACGTATGAAAGGCATTATACTGGAATATGTGTTACGATCACTGGTATCGGAGTCCAGGCTTGAAGCTCAGCCTGGAGACCTATCAAAAATGGAACCTCTTTATGAAATCCCTTGAGCAAGCTGCCATTATAGACACGATCAAGATTCCTTTGACGAAAGTTCGATCAAAACACATGTAACAAACTGTTTTCTTTATTTGGGAGTTGTTATTTCCCTTGTCTGTTATGCTTCTTTTTTTTTTCTTTTTTTTTTTTTTTTAATGGCTCATGTTGTATGCTCATACACAATAAGGTAAGCAAAAGCAACACTGGAATAATGATTATAAGACCAAATGCAGTATTCGTGTAAAACTGTTTGCTTTACCATTTGCCAAAAGCATGTTTTCGTGAAAGGTACATACTCAATATGTAAGAGAGAGAGAGAGAGAGAGAGAGAGAGAGAGAGAGAGAGAGAGATATATTTATAGTACAGGAAAAACTGCAAGTTAACAATCCCGCCATCATAAATGGGGAGGGGGGGGAGGGGTATTTGGAACAAAACAAGGGAATGAAAAATTAGGGTGTTACATTATAAAGGTCTTCACCAGTAGTATGGGGACCATCAATGTCCGTCTTGATCAGAACTTGTCAGTGAGATTGTGATTGCACCTGTGCTCCTTTGACATCAAATGGAGATATACCACAACCTATAATTCTGTGGTATTTTCGCGGCCAAGGGTTCAAAAACAGAACCCAAGGAACCATAAAGCAGCCTGTGAAAGGTAAAAAAGTATATATATAAAAAAAGATAATGATAAGAAAGCGCCATAAAGAAAGAATTTGCTGAGTAATTAAAATCAGTATATAAAGAGAGAATTAGAGATATGGGGGGATCTGTGAGCTTATGCCTGAGGATCTATTTAAGGATGCAAGGGAGATCAAAAGGTGTTGACAGTCAGAGTGGCCAGCTGTGCTGTTTTAATAATCCATGCATTATCAGTCACGTGAGTGCTGAAAACAGGTAAGAATTGTAACGTGCAGTCGTTAGTTGGAAATCCTTAGAGATGCAATCTCCCACTGATTTATCAAACAATAATACGATGAACAGACTAGTAGTGGGAGAAAACAAGTGCAAGCTAACCATTGTTCCATCACCAAATAAAGACTTGAGGAGAAAAAAAACAGGGTGGGTGTGATGTATGAAAAAAAAAAAGCCTTTCAGCCATAATCAGGGAGGACCTACTCAGAGACTCTACAGAGCTCCAGCGACGTTCGTCCTACTCCCATTTTGAGGCGGCTACACGCTGTACAGGCCCATCGCCACCCAAGCATGAAGAAGGCCGCTGGACAGCTCTGATAAATTGCAGACAAACGTTGCCGTTCTCACTTTCTGAAAACAGTTCAATACAGTTCAAATGGCTTTAAAAGGAACAGGAAGTGTGTGTGTGTGTGTGTGTGTGTGTGGTTGAGGGGGGGGCATAGTTGAATGAATGGAAATGACAAGGAATACAAGCAAAATGGAGTTGGAAAAAGAGAGGCATACAGAGAAGAAAGGAAAGTTGAGTGAGTGAGCGTGTCCGATAAACTGGCAGAGGAGAGAGAGAGAGAGAGAGAGAGAGAGAGAGAGAGAGAGAGAGAGAGAGACAGACAGACAGACAGACAGACAGACAGACAGACAGAAAACAATGGGAGGGGGTGGAAGTGGGGTAAGAGAGGAGGAGGGGGGGCAAGCAGAGGGAGATACAGAAAGAAGAAGAGAGAAAGAGGGGGAAGAGAGAATATATGTACACATACATTTGTGCATGCAGGTATGCAGGAGCATGCTCTTGCAAGCCCACAGATCATGCACACAGATACATACACATGCATGTGCACACGTGTGTACACACACACACACACACACACACACACACACACACACACACACACACACACACATATTCACACATGCGCACAATCTCACTCACTCAAACACACACACACACACACACACACACACACACACACACACACACACACACACACACACACACACATTTATATACACACACACCACACATTCACACATTTACACACACACACACACACACACACACACACACACACACACACACACACACACTCATACAATGATGATAGTGGCAGGGAACAATGTTACGTAGACACCCAAGGTTTAACCCAGCGTGCTGAGCTAATGTTCACATCACGCATCTGCTAAGCGACATCCATGAGACAGTCTCTTAAGTCCTCTCATCTAGGTCATTAATCTATTTATCTATCAGCTATAAATTGTGCACAGAGCAGTCTCGAAACAGATGTGGTACAGCGTACACGGACTAGCTACACTTCTCGTTCAAAATGAAACTGAAACTCTCTCTCTCTCTCTCTCTCTCTCTCTCTCTCTCTCTCTCTCTCTCTCTCTCAGAGGGTGGGTGAATTGAGTTCAGAAGAGACGATTGCATGCTTAATGAGCTCTAGACGATTTCATTAATTACAGTGGAATTTAAAAGTGTTCAAACCCTGGATCTTGTCGACAGCTTTATCTTTGATGATGCCTTCCTCGCAGCTGGATTTCCGCGTCAGATGCGAATGCTTTCAGCCTGTCGTCATTAACTTTATGTTGCAAAGGGCCAGAAAATATGCCTCCATTTTGTACAGGACATTGAATCTCAAGTCGCCGGAAGGCGGTGTTATAGTGGGTTGCCTCCTCACGATCTGGAATGGCGCTTAAAGAGGAGTAATCTGATCTTCTGTGGACTCCCTCGTAAAGAGAATGAGACCCAGACAGACTATGAAGGACTTATCAACAGTGTGATTGCAAACACACTCGATCTGCCCGATGACTTCCAGTTTGATCAGGTTCACCACCTAAATGCTAAGCATAACTCACCAATCATCATTCGCTGAAAAAAGCCAGAAGTGAAAACAAGCAGGCCACCATGATTTTTTACCATCTTCTCATAGAAGGGAAAACGTTTTTTTCTTTTTTCTTTTTTTTTTCTAGATGAAGGGCAAAATTTGAGGGAGTTTGAATAGGGGGGTAGCCTGCCCAGATTGACACCGGTAGCGTAGGTAAGGTGGGTGACGTGACTACCGTGCGAAACATGCGGTTTTTACGGAGGCCAAAGGCACAAGCGCAGTGAGCGATGAACCGGTCAGTGGTGTGAACAATGGATTCTTTATGGGGCACGGATGGGGGGAGGTGGTTGTAAATAAGGAAGAGTTTGAAAACAATTTTCTAAGTTAAAATGTTTTTCATGTTCAATGTCATGATATTTTTGTACAGATGATTGTTGGAACAGACTTGCCAGATTACCAAGCAAACTTCATGAGCGAAAACAGTGTTGTCGACAAACCATTTCAAGAATTGAAACATACTTTATCGACGGATGTAAGCACTGGTGGTTGTTATGAGGTGACATTTCAAAAGGGAAAGGTGTGATTGGTAAAGACAGTTGGTCCAGAAACAAGAGATGAATCAAAGATTAAGATCTCAAAATGGAAAGGAATATGTGAATGGTAATACTGTTCATATTGAAGTTAGTGAAGTCTTCAGAGAATGTGAGGTTTGTTTGTCATTCACACATTGGAATGTAAATGGACTTCTGTCTAAAATAAGAGATAGATATATCTTAATTTTTGCTTGGTTTTGATGTCATTTGCTTAGTTGAAACTTCTGTAGAAGATCTTGAATGTGTTACATGTTTCCGTTATACTATCTTTTCTAAACCTGCCATTTAATTTACCAGAATAGGAAGAATGTCAGGTGGCTTACTATGTCTTTTCCGAAATGAATTCATGTCTTATATAACAGAAATCAAGACAAATTTCCCAAATGTTCTTTTATTTTTGATTGACAAGAGTCTTTTTGGTTTAACAACAGATGTCATCTGTGCGTGTACTTATGTACCACCTGTTGGTTCACCATTTTACATTCACTTTGATATTGAAAATGGCATAAGTGCACTTGAAGAATGCCTTTTTGATTGTATGACTCAGTTTGATGATGCACATGGGATTGTTTCTGGAGATTTAAAAAGCAGAATTCCAATTTTTCTCCAGATATATTTGACGACAATAATGTACCCTGTGATCACTTTAACACCCTTTCTGTTTTGAATTGCTTTCTGAGAAAATCCCTTTTTTTTTTTTTTTTTTTTTCCCATCTTGGGATGAGCCATGACTGGGATTCGAACCCATGCCCTTCTGGACATGCTCATTTCCACTTAATGACTCGCTAACCACACTGAGCCACAGGGACACCTGATATTTGTAGGAAAGTTAAGCCTTATGAAGTTCACTTTTGTTCCTCCTTGACCAGATCCAACTTGAACACCTCTCTGCCGCTTCTGCCATTGCTTTCAGGGCTTTGGTTTTTTTCCCTCCCTGCAACTGAGAGCTGTTTCATGAGGCTGTATGCAGACGTTCCCACAACCCCCCTAGCTCCAATTTCTGCAGTGAGGACTTTGACCTGATAGCCTTCTCTCCTCAGGCTGTTTGCCAGATCAGCATACTTTTCAGTCTTGTAGATCTGAGCTGCCTCCATTCTGTTCTCATATGGCACCGTGAGCTCGATCATGATCAGCTGCTTGGTTGACTGAGAGTGTAATACTATGTCTGGTCTCATGCCACTCTTGCTGATGATCTCTGGGTGACTATTCCATTCTGGGAGGTCTGCTGTGCACTCCCAGTCATCTGCCCCGTCCAGCAGACTCTGCCTGCATGTTCCGAGTGGCACTGTTGTTCTTGGCCATGATTCGCTGCCTCCTGCCGTGAAGAATGTTGCGGGTGCTTTTGGAGTCCTGATTTTCCCTTTTGTGGTGTTGGTACTAGCCCAGACTACTTGTACAATCTCTTTGAGCACTTGGTTGTGCCTCCATGTGTACCTTCCTTGAGCCAGGGCTACTTTACATGAGCTTAGGACATGCTCCACAGTTTGTTTTTTCATGGCAAAGGGGGCATGAAGGATCGTCTGTTTTTTCCACTTCACCAGGTTTGCATTTGAAGGCAGAAGGTCATATGCAGATCTGAGAATGAAGCTGATCCTGAGAGGGGCCATGTGCCAAATGTCATTCCAAGTGAGACTTCTTTGGAGTGCATTCTCCCACGTTGTCCATTGCCCTTGCTGGCTCTGCTGGACTGCTTTTTTGGAGTCTTTGTTGGTCTTCTTCTTTTCTCATCTCCTGAATCATCATGTCTCTTTTGGCTTTTCCTTTGGCCTTTGACCACCATTCAGTTTTGGTCACCCCCAGTCCTTGTCTGTTGGTCTGTGTGTGTCCTGTTATTTCTCTGATCTTGAGACTTTCTTTTGCAGAATCCATCGCCTCTTGAACTTTCCATTTTCTGCCTGTCTTCAGCTGGGGCTTGATTGCTTCAACCACCTTGTCTCCTGAGTCCTCCAGCATGCTTTGAAGTCTGATCTTCCCTGCTTTATATTCTCCAGGATGGATTTCAGTGGTAGTTTCAGCTTTGCTTGGACGACAGTACAGCGCTATGTCAGTCAGACAGGGTGGGACACCAAGCCATTTCCTTGTGAACTTGTTGATTTTGGATTCCATTGCCTCCACTATGCTGGTGCAGATGTCGTATATCATCAGAGGCCATAGGAGCTTTGGTATCAGCATGAACTGCAGACACCAGACCTGTATTTGCCAGGGGAGCCCACACTGGTCAATGGTCTCCAAGCCTTCTTCCGACATCTGTTTGGTTTCTTTTGCTCTTCGTGTGTCTTTCAGCGTATCATCATACCATCTTCCAAGCTCTTGACTGGCTTTCTGTTACTGTTGGAATGGTCTGGTTGGCAACACTGAAGACCACAGATTCGGCCACTTTTCCTTTCTCAGTGAGAGACTCCGTGATTTCTTTGGCTTGAACTTCATTCTGGATGAGGCAACTATGTCGTCCAGCCTCTCCAGCACGTGACGTGTCTCGTCTTCTCTGGATGAAATCACTGTAGTGTCATCCATGAAGGCCTTGAGAGGGGGCATCTTGTATCCATCGCCAAGGTCTGTTTGTCTTGCGTGCTTGTTGCTGCTTTCAAGATGACTTCCATTGCCAACACGAACAGTATTGGGGAAAATGGCACAGCCCATTGCAATGCCCACTTCCAAGTTGATCCAATCTGTTGTGTACTCCTTGGTAGAGAACCGCATTGAGAAGCCATTGAAGTACTTCTTGAGCATGTCGCGGATGTTCTTTGGCACATGGTACATCTTAAGAGCCAACTGTATCATCTCATGGGGTACAGATCCATATGCGTTTGCCCAGGTCGAGCCACACTACGTCCAGGTCTCTCTTTTCTGTTTTTTTTTGCTCTTTGGATTGCGTCCCAGATCATTGTGGCGTGTTCTACACAGCCAGCCACGCCTGGATGCCACCTTTCTGGACTGACACATCCAAGTACTTGTTTTCCATGAGGTACTTGGTCAGCCTTGCTGCCATGACAGAGAAGAAGATTTTCCCTTCGACGTTTCAGTAGTGATATTGGCCTGAACTGGCTGATGTCACTTGAGTTTTGCTCTTTGGGGATGTACACACCATCTGCCGTCATCCACTGGCCGCTGATCTTCTGATTTCTCCAAGCTGATCGCAGCAGCCTGTGGAGCCACTCCAGCACCTTGGGACATTTCTTGTACAGCTGGTAAGGTATTCCGTTTGGCCCTGGTGATGATTTGGCTCTGCTTTGTCGACCACCTTCTTGATTTCCGCCAACGTTGGAGGCTTGTCATTGAACTGTTCCTCAGGGTTGGTTGGCCACACCAGACCTTGAATGTCGAGTGGTGCTTTGCTCTGTGAGTCAGAGTATGTTTTTTTCTCAGATGCTGCTCAAGAAACTCCTTTGTCCACACTAGGTCCCCCAGATTTTGGCTGCTCGAACAGAGTTCTGGCAAACTGGAAGGGTCTCTGAAGAAACGCTCTTGTGTCTTCTTCTTTTTGCTCTTCCTCTTCCTCGCAGATTCTGCTTTGCTGAGGGCACTGTGTTTTGCTTTCAGGTCTTCCCAGAGTTTTTTTCCAAGCCTTGTTTTTCAGCTGGCAGAGCAGTCTTCATTTGCTTCTTGAGGTTTTTCTTTTGGACCCTGATCTTGTCCATCTCTTCTTGGCGTCTGGATTCTTTGGAGGTGTTTTCTCTTTGGGTAGTTTTGCTCCATAGGCGTCTCTACATGTGGCATACACAATGTCCCCATATGTGGCTAGTTTATGTTCCAGGGTGCTTTTCCCTATCAGTGCATCGAGTCTTTGGACAATTTTTGCATCCAGTTTCTCCCAATCTTCAGTCTCGTTTGCTCGTGGCAGGCTGAGTTTCAGGGCGCCTGGCATCGAGGGCCTGTGCAAATTCCTCATCCGAACCAACAGCGTGGATGTCCTTGGCACTGTGGTTTAAATCCTGGCCTTGGTCTTCCGACGTCTTATCTGCTGATGCAGTGCGCTGCTGCTCATTCAGATGAGTCTTCACACATCCCATCTTTGTTCTGTGGATCTTCATGCCACGGGTGGTAGCGAAACGCTTTCCACAGACACATGGATATTCCATTTGGTCCATGTTCGTAGTCCGTTTGGGATTTGCAGTCGTGATTGGTTGAGCACCGATGGATTCATCATTCTCTCCCCCCCCTTTCGGTGAATCCTGGGAGCATCTTTTCTTTTTGTTTTTCGTAGCCACATGTTGAAGGCAAAGTGGGGAGCCAGCCACAGAGCCCTTGGTTCTGGTCTTTCCCAGTGTCCTTAATAATATTAGTAGGAAATATTTGTTAAATATGTGTACAGCTCTTGGTTTGTGTATTCTTAATGGTTTTTGCAGTGGTAATACTGATAGCAATTATACGTGTACATCAGAAACGCGAAACAGTGTTAATGATTATTTCCTAGTCAACAAAGAATTGTTTACCATCCTTTCTACTCCGTGTAAATTGCTCCTATCAGACACACTAGAATTGGATCACTTTCCCATGAGTTACATTGGAATTTTTTTACTTTTTTACTTTTTAAAATTTTTTATTATTATTATTATTATTATTATTATATATTATTATTATTTTATCCTGAGAAGCATTATCATACATGCTCCTACACCGACTGAAAGACGACAGGTAATTGAAAAGTTTGTGGAATTGTGATTGTGAACATGTTTGTGTCAGTGCAATGCAGTCTAATGAAACATTATCCTTGCTTGATCATGCAATTAGGTTGATTGATTTTAGTTGTAATGATGCTTGAAGATGTTTAATGAATGTATTAGGAAATAACCTGATTTTATGAAAAAGAAAATTAATTTAACAGTCCGTGACAAGAGTGACAGGTATGATAGAGAATGTAAATTAAGCAAAGCAAAAGCAAAAGATCTGCTCTTAAACTTTAGGAAAACAAGAGATGAAAAGGACAGATGCTCATTGCGTTGCCAGAAGAGAATATAAAAACTTGATAAAAAGAAAAGAAAAGCAGTATAATGATATGCTGTTGGAAAAACTTGTGATTAGCATAAACAGTCAAAGAGTTTTGGGAAAATGCACATACAATATATTTTAAACGAAAACACGTTCATAATGATTTAACAGTTGAAGACTGGTTTAATCATTTAAATGGTTTACTAGAACTAGACGAAACAAGAGGTACAGTTTTTCCAGATAATGATCAAGACTGTTCTAAGGAAGATGGAGATGGAACGATGGCTATAAATCGATTTATATCAAGAGAAGAGGTATTGCTTGCAATAAATAGGATAAAGACTGGTAAAGCTGCTGGTCCAGATGGGATCATTTGGGGAAATACTGAAACATGCAAGAGGTCGGGTTGTTGACTTTTTTTTTTAATGAAATGTTCGACGAAGGTATTTTTCTAGATAACAGGACTGATTCTTTAATTCTTCCTTTATCAAAAAAGGTGATGTTAATAATCCCAGCAATTACAGATTGTGTGATATCAGCAGTAAAACAAATAGTGCAATTATTAATAACAGACTTCAAGAATGGGTAGAAGAATACAATTTGACAGGTGAACACCAAGCAAGATTCAAAAGAGGATACTCAACAGTTGATCATATGTCTACTTTGTTGGCGCTAATAAAAAACAGTTTTTCTTCAATCGTAAGTTATATGCTGCCTTTATTGATCTTGAAAAGGCGTTTGATTTAGTAGAAGGATATTTGTTGTGGCCGATCATTTTGAAATATGGAACCAAAGGTAAATTGTATCGATGTGTTTGTAGCGTGTATGCATATGTAAAGGCTAGGGTCAGATGTGGTGCTAGTCTAACTAATTACATTAACTGTACTGGTGGGTGTGAAACAAGGCGATGTATGCAGTCCTGTTTTATTTTCTTTATTCATCGATGAATTAGTTCTGGAAATAATTAGAGGAGGCCGACATGGTGCAGCGCTTATTTATGATTACTTTGAGCTTTTCCTATTGCTATTGGCTGATGATGGGGCCTTGTTGGCTGAAACAGTCATTGGTCTACAAACCCAGATAGTTTGCATCATGCAGCGTCTGGCTTACATTCAAAGGTAAATATGGATAAAAAGTAATGTTGTATTTAGGAAAAGGGGGCACTTATATGCATATGAAACATGGACTTTCATGGTATAACTATGTGTGTTGTTAATGCATATAAGTACTTAGAATTTACTTTCCTACAAGACCTCGTAGCAGCTTGTAATAACCTTTTGGGTAGAGCCAAAAATGCTTTGTTATGTATTTTTCAAAATCTCTTTAAGTTAAAGAACAATTCCCTGCATACTTTTCTGAAACTGTTCGACGCACAGATTCAGCCAATTGTATCATATGGTACCAATTTATGAGGATTAGAAAAAACAGCTGTCCAGTGCGAAAAGGTCCACTTGTTTGGGCTCAAAAGATTTTTAGGAATTGAATTACAAACGCCCAATGACCTTGTATATGGCGAAACGAACACTGCCCTATTTACATAAACTCAGCCATAAAATGTATTAAGTTTTGGTTAAAAATGAACAAGAATGCATGAGAGCAGATTACCATATAAGGCCTATCGTGTGTTGTCTGATTTAGATGAACGTGACAAAAGAAACTGGGTCTCAAATTTTCATTGTAAACAGTATCTGTTTGGATTTGGTTATGTTTGGTTGAATCAAGGCGTTAATGCGACCAGCGATTTTCTCAGAGTCTTCAGAGATAGACTGATTTTGTGCAGATGGCAGGAATCGAATTTTCATATGGATAACAGTGACAGATTTATTTGTTACAGATCCTCTTGTACCGTACGTGATGTTGAAACTTCAGTCAGTCCCTGATCGCTGGGATCGTTGGGTGGACGTGATGAGGCAGCCACCGTTTTTCCCCAGGCTCTTCTGTTTGTAACTGTCGCGAGGAGATCTGGCATGGTCATTTTGGTCCAGTTCTTTATATTTTCGGAACAACTCTTTCTCTGTCGTCCTCGTCTGCGACCTCCTTCAACGGTACCTCGAAGGATGGTTTTGGAGAGGGTGTTGTGACGAGTGACGTGGTCAAACCATGCCATGCCACATTTTGTCGTTTGACGGTTGCCAGAAGTGGTTTGTGGGGCCCAATTAGGTTGGTGACCAGGTTCCGCACATAATCATTGGTCTTGTGTTCTTTGTAGGAGATGCAGAGTAGTTTCCTCAGGCAGCTGGTCTCGAACGCCTGGATTCTTCTTTCTGTTTCGGCCATCAGTGTCCATGTCTCACAGCCATATAACAGCATGAAGACCACTGGTGACTTGTAGAGCCGGAATTTTGTGTGAAATTTGATGTTGCTCTTCCACACTCTGTTCAGTCTGGCCATCGCTGCTGATGCAGAGTTGATCCTGATTCGGATTTCTGCCATGCGGGTGCCATCTTTCGACAGGGTTGCTCCCAAGTACATGAAGACGGTCACTTTTTTTCAAGGGGCTCATCCATTCATGGTTATATTTACATTGCTGTTAGTCATGCTGTTGACCATGACCTTTGACTTATCTGTGCTGTTCTCTGTGCCATAGGCACTTACTCTTGTGACAAGTCTGTTTGTCAGATCCTGGAGCTCGATGTTGCTGCCCCCCATGAGGTCGATGTCGTTTGCAAAACGAAGGTGCAGACCGGCCTGCCGCCAATAATGATGGAAGTGTGTGGTTCTTTGAGGGTCTCTTGCATGATTCTCTGCAGAAAGACGTTAAAAAGTACAGGAGATAGTAGGCACCCTTGTCTGACTCCGACTGTGGTCGGGAAGAACTGGCCCTGTTGGCTTTTGAGGAGTACTGTGCTGCTGGAGTGTTCCTAGAGGGCCTGATGACTTGGACGAGCCTCTCATCAATGTTGAAGTCTCTGAGATCCTGCCATAGACCATTGTGCCACACCCAGTCAAATGCCTTCTGAAAGTTGTGGAAGAGGTCCTTTTGGTGTTGTAGATTATTTTCAATCAGGACTCGGCAGTTGAAAATTTGTTCCACAGAGCTCTGCCCACTTGTAAATCCTGTTTTTCTTCTGATAGCAGCTCCCCAGCCTTGGATTTCAGTCAGTTGAGGATGATGCGAAGCATGCCTTTGTTGGGATGGCTGATCAGACTTACAGTCCTGTAGTTTGGGCATTGTTTGAGATTGCCCTTCTTGGGTAAAGGAATCACCAATGACTGGGCCCACTCTGTTGGCCCACTACTGTTCTGTCCAGATCTTCTGACATAGCATTGTTAGAGCCTCTGTGGTCTTTTCCCCCCTCTGTATTTCAAAAGCTCAGCTGGGAGGTATAGGGGCCTCTGGATAAAGGTACTACCTTTGATGTCTAACATGCTGCTTGATACTAGTTAGGATGGACGGGCATCACTGGACCGCATCCATCCCCTAATCTCTCACGTGCTGGCTCCAAGCGCCACACTTCGGTAAACCGCTTCAGCTGGCAGGCTAAACCACGTGAGGGGGGTGGTGTCTGCACTGCACCACCGGGTGGAGAGCTGCAGCAAGCGGCCAACGACCCAGTGCGGAAGGGTCCCATGATGGACTGAACGGCTAAGTGTACACGACCAAAGGCGTACCACTCTATATTTGTGGACTACATCTAGCGGTCCTGGCTTTGAGAGGAGATGGGTGGTGCCAAGTTTCAACAATTCCACTGAAAGGGCATGATGAGGAAGTGAAAGAATACCAAGCCAGATTGGTCGGGGCCTGGTATAACAACGACCACGTGTCCCACTGATTCACTTCAGGATGGGAGCAACAAGTGAGCTACTGGAGTAAAAAAAATCATCTACATAACCACCCAAAACACAACCATCGGAACATGGAACATTCGCACCCTTTATGCCTGTGGCAAGCTTCAAGAGCTGACCCATGAACTGAAGCGCTATTGCTGGGACAGCATAGGACTGTGCAAAGTCGGATGGACTGGCTTCGGAAAAAAAAAAAAATAGAAGAAGGACATAAGATCTAGTTCTCTGGGGAAGAGAAGAAACATGAGTATGGAGTGGCCTTCGTCATACGGAAAGAAACTGCAAGCAGTATCATCAGCTGTACACCCATTTCAAGCAAACTCATTTTTATTTGCATCTCTGCAAAACCTCATAACCTGTTGATCATCCAGGCCTATGCTCTAATGTCAGACTATGACGACGAGGAAATCGAGAGGAGTTCTATGAACAGATTGACTCTACCATAGCAACAGTGCCAAAGAAAGACATGCTCATAATCCAGGGAGACTGAATGCCAAGTTGGCCAGATGCTTACCGGACTTGGGTAGGAACAGCTGGAAAATTCGGCATTAGGGAAACCAACGACAGAGGCCTTAGATTACTGGAGTTTGCCAAAAACCATCGACTTGCCCTAGCCAACACTTTCCATCCACACAAACTGTCCAGAATCACAACCTGGCACTCACCAAATGGGCAAGTTCACAACCAAGTAGACTTCATTCTGGCCCCACACAACGCTACAAGTCCAGCATCAACAAAGTAAAAACAAGAACATTCCCAGGCGCCAACATTGGTAGTGATCACGATCTTGTCCTGGCAACCTTCAAGCTCAAGCTGAAGTGTAAGCGTTGTCCAAAGAACCCCAGCATTCGCTGTGACCTAGAAAACTTGAAGGACCCTGAAATTGCAGAGGTGTTCCAGGCTAAGGTAGGTGGGAAGTTTGCTGCCCTCAACTTAGTGGACAGTGATTTAGACACCCTTGCTATTAACATCAAAGAGGTGCTAACTACAGCAGCTGAAGAAGTTGTGGGAAAGAAGCGAAAGAAGATCCAGCTTTGGGTATAAACGAGGTCTTAGATCTATGTGACAAGAGGCGGAAACTGAGAGGAAAGAAATACTCCAGCGACGAAGCCAGGATGCAGTACCAACAGGTGAACAGAGAAGTCAGAAAGAAGATGAAGACAGCTGAAGAAGACTGGATAGAGGAGTAGTGTGAAGCAACCAAGAATGGCATGGAAGCTGGGAACAGCAAAGAAGCCTACAACACACTCAAGACCGTCAATAAGACTAACAGACAAGATCAGCTGTCATTGAAGATAAGGATGGCAAACTATTGACAGAGAATGAAGAAATCCTGAAGAGGTAGACAGAATACTGTGAGGGCCTCTACAATTACCAGCTCAACCCAGACACATCCATTTTGCAGGACAACCAACGACCTGCAGGTAGCGAGAACAGTCTCCAAACACTGAAGGAGGAGGTTGAGGCTGTGATGCAGTGTCTGAAGCCAGGGAAATCACCAGGGAAATCACCAGGAGTGGACAATGTCCCAGCTGAGCTTTTGAAATGTTAAAACTTATCTACAGCTAATCTGGACAGACACTTAAAATATAGAACGACTAGATTCAGGCTTGGCATTCCTGAAATTGCCGAGCATTATTACCGTTGTTGTTCTCATAGTGAAGTAGACTATGTTTACTATGTCCACTTTGTAGAAAGGATACCGAAAATGAAGTGCAGTTTGTGTTGTGTTGCCCTGTTTTGCACAAACTAAGAGCTCAGTATATACCAATCAAGTTTTATAAATTCCCAAGCCAGTTTAGATTGGCAGTTCTTTTAGCATGTACTCATGAGCAAACTGTTAAATATTTGTCAATTTATTTATGCAAAGCATTCAAGTTGCGATCGTGTATTCTGTCATAAGGTGTTATTTCGAATATGTATTTGTGATGTTTCCGTGCAGTTGCTCAGCTGCTAACATGACTGTAATTAACTCGCAATCCCCTTTCACGAGGGGCTATGGCCTAAACGTGAATAAACCATCTTGAATCTGAGTCTCTCTCTCTCTCTCTCTCTCTCTCTCTCTCTCTCTCTCTCTCTCTCTCTCTCTCTCTCTCCGTTTGTGAATCAATGCTTATTTTTCGCAAAGTTACCAGCATGACCAGCTGTATGGCATAAAATGCTTTCTCGGCAATGTTGTACACTAAACTGTATGGTAAATAATAGTCTGCAGGAATCGTTGCACACATATCTGCAAGACATAGATAACATTGTATACACAGCTGTAAGACAGAGAATGCTTGGCAGGCAACATTGTATGCACAGCTGCAAGACATAGAATGCGCAGGCAACATTGTATGCACAGCTGTAAGACAGAATGATTGACAGGCAACATTGCACACACAGCTGTGAAGCACACAATGCTCGATAAGCAACATTGCATGCATAGCTCTAAGACACATAATCCTCGATAGGCAATGTTGTACACCATAGCTGTATAGCAGTTTCAGTTTCAGTTTCATCAAGGAGGCGTCACAGCATGCAGACTAGTCCATATATTCTATATCACATTCGCTAAGTTTTGAGACCACACTATCCGTGATTTTAAGCTGATGAATAACCGAATTGACAACTAAGACGAGAGAATGAAGAGGGTCTCGTGGCTACACCTTAGCAGATGTCTGACCTACGCATGAGCCCAATGCGCTGGTCAGACCATGAACACGGCATATAATATACATAAGGTGTACACACTTTCTGCAGGGGAGCATTGCACAGAGTGCAGAGGGAGATGTGGCAGATCTACCAGATATGGACACTGATGTGAGAGGTTAGTGTCAGGTGGCCTAGTCAACCTTCCATCCATATGGTGATGGCCTGTGTGCCAGGGGACGGCACCCTGAGATGTGGAGCAATCTGCGATGGTGCATTGCCCAACGGTGATAACTGTGGCGTGGAAAACTATGTTTGTTTGTTGTTTTTTTTTGCATCGGCATGGTTTGTAGCCCTCTAGGGATTGGGCTGAAAAAAAAAACTGCCCTCTCGACCATATCAGGGAGAACCTACTCAGGGACTCGTGCACCAATCCAGCGACGCCCGTCTTACTCCCAATTTGGGGCAGCCCTATACTGTACAGGACCATCGCCACCTGAGCATGAAAAAGGCCTCTTGACAGCTCTGAAAACAGGATCGTTTTTTGTTTTGTTTTTTGGTTTTTGTTTGTTTGTTTGGATGTTCTATATTTGGTGGAGAGGAAGGGGCGATTGATGGGGGAAGACTACCAACGCCCCAAATCAGCCAACAAACACGGCAAATTGGATATAAGTTCAGCACGGAACCAGAACTAAAAGCTGGACACCAGTCCAGCACGGAACCAGAACTAAAAGCTGGACACCAGTTCAGCACGGAACCAGAACTAAAAGTTGGACACCAGTTCAGCACGGAACCAGAACTAAAAGCTGGACACCAGTTCAGCACGGAACCAGAACTAAAAGCTGGACACCAGTTCAGCATGGAACCAGAACTAAAAACTGGACACCAGTTCAGCACGGAACCAGAACTAAAAGCTGGTCACCAGTTCAGCACGACAAAAGAAGGGGGCCCAGATTCCAGTCCAGGATGAAAACCAGCACAAGGTATGGCAGCCCCTGTCTGGACCAAGTCTAAGACTCCCGCCAGTGACAAGGCATCCTGCCACCAAAAGTTCAAATTTCTGTCTAGGACACCATGTCCTTAAAATCCTTTAGGCAACATGATGTAAACTTCACCTCTACCTACCTACCTACCTCCACAAGCAACGTTGCACGCATGTCTCTATGGTATACAATGCTCCACAAGCAAAGTTTCATGTATATATGTATCATGGTTTGATTTTCTTTCAACACCTTGCACGTACCTTCACTAATTTAAGCCTGTTTAGAATATTATAAACATGCACACACTCGCGTGCACGCGCACGCGCGCGCACGCATGAACGTACGTACGCACACGCACGCGCGTACACACACACACCACACACACACACACACACACACACACACACACACACACACACACACACCCTGTTTCATGTTATCTAATGGTTTTCCCCATAGGTACAGCAATGTCTTACAATGGAGCAATGGCGTAGTGCGTATTACCTGGACACCGAATTCACCAAACTTGGTGCCTATATAAAGGTCCATCCCTGTGGCGTGCCACCAAAGCACAGATATAGTAAAAAACGCTTTCTCGTCTACTATGGGCATGCTTTGTGAAGTCCACTCTCCGATGGCTCATCACCACAGCAACAAGACTGTCACACTCCCTGTACCCACAGACTGGACAGCGTGGCCAGTTTCCACTCGTCACATGTCCCCTGGGACATCTAACACACGGCATGTTGACTTGCGATCCGAAAGGTCTGTGTGAGGCTTTAGCCAATACTCAGGAATGGTATCATAATCATTGCAGTGTTTTCTCCGGGACTGACTCTACCCTACTTCTATTGTCACGCTTCTAGGGAATTTTATCTTACAGTCTGGTGTGTGATTCTTGTGAGGATTGCCAAAACGGCATTGATGAGGACTTTTGTGTGCATTCCGATCACAGGGATCGAGCACAGCGG
>JADBJO010005035.1:167500-176185 GCA_016801955.1 Conus betulinus | reverse complement strand
TCTGGCTGTCCACACCAAGCACGCGCCCAGACACCAAAGAAAGAGCTAAGGGTCAAGTAGCAATGAGGCAACAGCCACAGAAGACACTGCACTGCTGCCAAGGACACTTCGGTGGTGTCAGTGGTCCTGTAAGTCCTGCAGTGCTGCCTAGTCACAACCGGTGGTGTTCAGTGGTCTTGTTATAATCCAGCCAAAGCTGGACATCGCCTTATCAAGCCCCCCCCCTACCCACCCACTGATGACAATTAATTGCTGAACGCAGCAGCCAGCGTGCGGACAGTTCTCTCTCTCTGTCTCTCTCCTCTCTCTCTCTCTCTCCTCTCCTCTCACCCCCCCCCCCCCCCCCGGCCCCCGGAGAGCGCGCCACACACGCCCGTTCAACGAACAGGCCCCATGAATTTATGGGTACCAGTGATTATGACAGAAAAAAGAACCAAGACCATAGACGTGAAGAAGTATCCAAACCTCAGTCACCATGAGACCAGGAATACAGGCAACACACATATGATTTTTTTTAATGCTGATTTGAGGACGCGAGGCTGATGTATGATCTCTCGCGTGCGCGGTGTGCATACAGTAGAGAGCCAGAGCGTAGATGAGGAGACTCCAGACGGACGGACAGCGAGAGAGGACAAATTCAGAGAGCGAGAAGAGAGAGGCGAGAGAGAGAGAGAGAGAGAGGAGAGAGAGAGCGAGAGGGAGAGAGGAAAACAGGAAGCATACCAGAAGAAACCTGCTCCATCCACAAACGCACAGCCCATACCACCCAACTGCAGCTCTCTTCCAAACCTCATCCTTTCTCTCAACTGGCAGGAAGAGGTCTGTTAGCACCAGAGAACAACTCCCTCTTCAATGCATCAAGAACTCAACATGCATTCACACAGCACACACACCGGTCCCACCACCACACACTCGCTCCCAAACTTCCCAGAAAAGTGACGCCACAACTCCCCTTAGGATCTTTTTTTTTTTTCGTTATACAACAGCGTGCCAGTGCACAATTACTGTCACCAAAAGCCAACTCGACTCGCCTAATCTGCAACACAGACTAGCTAGTCGACTGCGATTTCCGAATGTAGGCTTTTTTGGAAGATGAGCGGATGGTGGAGAGTGAAGTTGGGCTACCCAACTTCTTATTCCCTTACACACACGCACAGACCGCCCGCCGCACGCGCGCGATTTGACGCTGTTGATAGTAATGTCGTATGGCTCGGAGGTTGGCTGGAGCAGACGATAGTTTGAGGAGAGACTCCGCGCTGTTCCCACTGTGCACATGGGAGTTCGCCGGAGCGAGGCTGGCCGTGCGTGCGGGTTTCAGAGCGGCGTGGGTACGGCCAGACACGATTACTTCATTTGCTGTTTCTCCGGAGTGGGGGGGGGGGACGGGAGTTCGGCGAGTAAGGAGAGGGGGGGAACCGGGGGGGGGGGGGGGTGGGGGGGGGGGGAGGTGAGATAGAGCGCGAAGGGGTCGGGGGGGGGGGGGGGGGGTTGGGGGGTAAGGGTGAGTTGGTAGCGAAGCAGAGGTAGGTGGGTGGGGGACCTTCAGGGGGTGGGGGGTAAGGGGGAGAAGGCGAGGAAAGGGGCGTGGCCTCTTTATTGACACCTGTCTGCTTTGGCCGGACTCTTGCCCCCTAGGTCGCTCGTCGGTGCTTATAGCTGCCGCTGTTTGCTCCTCACAAGAAGGCAGAAACATACGCAGCACCCGAAGGCGCCGATGAACCCGCTATGAACTTCCGCCCATCTACACCCGACAGCGTCCACCTGCATCTGTTTTCCCCATGCATAGAACAACGAGACGTTCAACCGCTGTTCCCTCAGAAGGTCGGTTCAAGCCAGACGACGAAGAAGAAGCAGCAGCGCGACGAAGCCGCCGAGAGAAGAAGCAGACCAAGTCAGCGCAGAATACGCAAAATAAGAGAAGTAGAAGAAGAGAGGACGAAGAGAAAAGAGAAGGAGAAGAGACCCCCGCAAAAACACAAACACCCTAGTGACATGACGCTTGCGAATAAGAATGCCGCAAATATAGGACCCACTCCTTCCCCCCCCCCCCCGCCGCCCCCCCCCCCCAGAAAGAAAAACGAAGAAGTAGCCCCGTTGATGTTTGCATTTGTTGCGATGGTAACAGCAACAACGACAACAAAACATCGACACCGGACAACAAACTGAACCCCGCCACCCCCAACACCCGACACGAGGCGACGAAGAAGAAGACGCAGACGGAAGACGAAGAAGAAAAGAAACAAAGCGGGGAGGAGGCGGGGATAGAAGGGAAAAACAGTTTATCTAAGGTTGATGTTCATCCGCTGGATGCCATGGAAGTTAGTAGTTAGTAGTTGTTCATGATTGACCATCAGTAGTTGATTTTTTGAGGGATTGTAGATATGTGTTTTTCCTAGGAGTTCAGGCTTTTCAAAACATGGAGAGTTCGTGCTCTCCAAACCTTGTTGCCGTCAAAGGATTGTACTATCCAATGGCGCGTATAAAGCACGTCAAACAGCAACAATTAGGGCAAGTATAGGAAGAGTGAAACAGCACATTCGTCACGAGACCTACCAATGTGTGTGGTAGGGGATTACTGAGGGGGACGCAAACAACTCCCTAGATTCGTTCACGTGGAGCGGCTCAAGCCCTCCAAACGACCCGTTCTGTCTCGTCACTGAGGAACGGAAGTCAAAATAGTTCAGCTTGTGCTTTATATCTGAGTAATCGATAATGTGGTGTCGTAAAGAGCCCGCCCCCACCCCACCCCCCCCCCATCTCTTTCTGTGCGTGTGTGTGTGTGTGTGTGTGGTGTGTGAGTGTGTGCGCGTGAGGGAGGTGTGTGGTGTGTGTGTGTGGCTCGTGTGTGTGCGCGCTTGAGTGAATTGTGTGTTGTGTGTGTGTGTGTTGTGTGTGTGTGTTGTGGATGGTGTGTGTGGGTGTGTGTGTTTGTGTCCATGGAGAGAGAGTGAATGTGTGTGTGGGTGTGGTGTGTGTTGGCTGTGTGATGTGTGGTGTGTGTGTGTGTGTGTGTGTGTGTGTGTGTGTGGGTGTGTTTGCACGTGACTACGCTTTGGAAAGCATATCTTCATCCGAATGCCCGAAATACTCGGGACTAAGACATATATATCGAAAGAAAGTATTCAACCACCCAAATCCAAATCAACGTGCAAGTTCTGTCAGGTGGTAAAGTATCCACGGAAACTTTAGTAAAGTCAAGTCATTTCAGCCAAATGACCTTGTATTGCTACTAACTTTTCGATTGACATGATTAGTATTAGACCGATCCGTCTTTTCACACTCTTAGAGACCCGTGACCAGTTTCTTTCTTGTGATTACGTGTGTTGGCTAACTGCCAGTAGAGAGAGGAGAGGAGAGAGAGAGAGAGAGGCGAGACAGAGACAGCGACCGAGACAGCGTGAGAGGGTAGTACGGTAATGTACTTATCGCCCGCGACCGGCACAAGGGCCATACAGGCTGTCCCCGCGTTGAGTTGACTCACAAAGTCATTTTCTTCTACAAACCCTTTGAAAGACATATACTGAAAACACACCCGGAGAGAGAGAGCGAGAGAGAGCGAGGGAGAGGAGAGAGAGAGAGAGAGAGAGATTGTCTTTATGTGGCGAAAACCGGAACATCTGCCCTATGTGCCTGGCTGGCTGTAGAGGACAAGCGGTTTGAGCCTCGCACGAGATGCCAATCTGATGGGGAGCACACTCACTTCATACGTACTTCACTGTGTGCACGAGGAAAGCGATTTCATCCTCCAAGAGAGCGGTGATGATAAGGAAACCATTCATCATCTTCCAAGGAAAGCTGTTTTACCCTACTAAGAACGGATAACACGAAATCAACATCTTTCGCCCAACCAGTTGTATCCTCCCAAACTGTGTAACATGGATAATAGTTCTCATCTCCCGAGGAAAGCGGTCTCATGTCTCGCAGGAAACCAGTGATTAATTGGGAAACCCACCATGTTTCTGACAATGGGGAAACCAGCCATTGTTTTCTGGAGGAAAAGAATTAACACCCCTCCGAGAAAACAATGACCAGAGGGAAAATCATTATTATCTTCCGAGTAAACCACTTTTTGTACATTACAAATATTATGACACAGGAGACATAGTCACTTTATTTCGAGCTAAAACTGTTCTTAGGATCAAGAAAACGTGATAAGATGGTACTTAGTGATTGATTTCGAGGAAACAGTCCTAATACTTTAGAAAACGGTACTGATAAGTTATCATTTTCCTGACAAAAAAACAAAAAACCCAAACCCAGTAACAACCTTCCCGAAGTATATAGGATAATAAGTCCATTCCGAGGAAAAGTCCATTTCTTTCAAGAAAACCCTTGATTGCAAGGACATCGGTGACTATCTCCCGGTAAAATATAGGTATGATCCTGCAGAACACATCCATACTAAGGAATCTAGTGATCATCTCCGGGAACACAGTTAACGCAAACAGTTCCGTGATTTTCGAGAAAGCAGTGCTGACAGAGGAATCATAGATTATCTCCTGAGAAGTCGAAAAAACGTTTCGCCCCTGTAAGAAAGAGAAGTGATTTATAAATCATAATCACTGTCTTCTTGAAAGCTGACAAATGTTTATGCTGATGTGAACAAGTAAAAAGCAAAGTATTGTGCTTAACCAACGCCTGATGCTCCCATGGTATCATCCCCCCCTCTTTACGCATTTTGTGAAGTGGACGGGGTTCTAGTGTTTCGGATGTTAAATCAAGGAAGACTTAATTCACACTACGTGTGTACCTCCCAGAGTGTAAAGGCAACCCCCCCCCCCCCCCCCCCCCCCCATGTCTCCAGAGAAAGTCTGAGTTAAATCTGCTGGCTGATTCGCACAAACACACATCTGTATAGCGAGATGGAGGGAGGCTGGGGGATGGGGGGGGGGGGGGAGGAGGGAGGGTCGAGGGGGTGGCTAGGAACGGGTAGTGTCGACAAGCGCACTCGCTTGCGGACGGGTTTATCCCACACAGAACTGGCTATCCACTTGTTGTTGATTCGCTCATGTATAGTGCACACTGATTCCAAGAAAAGTTTTTTTTTCTTTTCTTTTTTCACAAAGAGTAACCAGGTTTCTTTTTCTTCTACAAACAGGAAAGGGAAAGCTGTAAAGCTAGCGGGGTCGACCATAGGGCCGGCGGATGATTATGCATGGTCACGTGCATGACAGCGGAGTCGTGATTGGTCAAAGAGGGGCAAGCATGTACGTGGAGACCAGCACCGACAATGGCGGCTTTATGTCACCTTAACCTCTTCGGCCGAGTTCGCAGTCGGACGTAGCGACTTCGAACCCGACGATAACCCCAATATAAAATTGTTGGCTTTATCACTGCTCGTTTAACGAGTTTGTTCGTTCTTGTGGTTTAAAAAAAAGTGCAATTGCCAGTGGACTCTCTCTCTCTCTCTCTCTCTCTCTCTCTCTCGCTCTCTCACACACACACACACACACACACAACAGAGAGAGAGAGAGAGAGAGAGAGCATTATTTCATTAAGTAGATTAAGTCATCAGGTGTGTGTGTGTGTGTGTGTGTGTGTGTGTGTGTGTGTGATAGATATTATCTTTCCCTTTTCATTAACTTTTTATTTGATTTGCTATCAAGACGGATTTTTTTTCTATTACTTATTTGAAATAGAGTTTTTCCACAACATCTACTTAGTTAGCTATATATCCGTTTACTTATTTCATTCTAGAAATCCTTCTTTTCCTGACGCTGCAAAATATGATCTTGTTCCCCCCCCCTTGACATAAAGAGTGTACAAGTCAGTCTCAATAAGAATATGTCTGAAGCATCGAAACCCCCCCTCTCTCTCTCTCTCTCTCTCTCTCTCTCTCTCTCTCTCTCTCTCTCTCTCTCTCTGTCACACCCTGCCCCCGGATCGTTATCCCTATTTGTCCATTATCTGAGGTAGGTGTAGACGTAAACCTGTGCGTCGTTCATTTCATCTTTTGGTCCGAACCCTTCCTGCATCGCTTTAATTTAGTTAGGTTAAAAGCATCGGTTTGACAGAAGCAGTCGAAGAGATCTCGAGCCACCGATGCAGAGTGTGAAATCTGTCTTGTGGGCTGCAGTCTTAACGATATGTTAAGGTGGTGTCCGTGGACGCTTACATAAGGATTGAACTGTTATCCACTGTCTCACATCCCCCTTCCTCCCTCCCCCCCCCCCCCCCCCCCCCCTCTTTTTTTCCTCTCTTCCCTTTACCATCCACTCCCCACCGGCACTCCTTCAATCGACACTCGGCCTTAGTCTTTGTCCTACTCATTCCCACAACTCCCCTCGCCCCTCCTCTCCCCATCATCCCCCTCCACCTCTTTTTGCTCACAACTCTATGCACACACAGTGCTTGTTTCTGTCAATCGAATCACATTAGGGTTGGCATTCGTGTAGCAGCGCTTTATTTATTTTTGTTGTTAACTTTGTAGTTACATTTATTTAGACATTTATTATTTATCTATTTATTCTCGATGGACATATTCATTTATGCGTTCATTCATCTATTTACTTATCTATTCGTCTGTTTTCAGTCATCTTTACTTCAGTTCAATCGCTCCCCCATCACGTCTCTCCGTCATGGATGATAGTAACGCAAGCCACGTAACCCCATCTCCCGTTTCCCCTCCATATTCCCCTTCCTTCCTCACGTCCCAGTCCAAACCCCTTCCACCTCTTGTCCCTCTACTTCACGTTCTTCACCAAAACCCATCCCCGACCATGCTCCGGGGGGCAGATTTTCGATTTACACGACACACACTCAGGGGAATCCGAAATGAATTGTCCCCAGTGTCTGCACCTTCTCTCTCTCTCTCCCTTCTGTCTCTAGTTGTGTCACTCTAGTGTACTCACATATAATGACATATAACTGAAGTTCCCGATGCACTCTCTCCTTGTGCTCTTTAACTCCGTTGGGAGTCACTGGAGTACCACACTGAACAAGTTCTGCAGTTCTGTCTGTTGTGGGCTTCAGCTCGGGTCTCTGGAAATGTTTCTCCCTGTGTATCTGCAATGTTGTCAGGACATCTTTTTCTCTGTCTTCCCCTTCTTCTCCATTCTTTCAGCGCAGCAGATCCATGGAAATTGTCATAGTAAGCCTTTTGGATCGTTTTACACTGCTATACCGACGTGCTTTTCTTTTCTTAACTGGGGTCAGAAGATCTAAATAAGATCTCGTGTGCTGCTTGGTGATTGGTGTACTATATTCAGTGGTGATGTGACCTGTGCATTTTATGTGTAGTGTTTTGCGGTGACTCTTCATTTCTGTTGTTGCAGTTTCGCGCACTGAAGGTCCTTGTCCCACGTGTATACAGCAGGAAGGAATGATATACCAGTGTACGCAACGGCTTGATCTTGTGTTCCATGGACAGCTATTGTCCTTCCCATATAGATTTAGTCTAGACAGTGCTACGGTTGTCATTGGTGTCTGTGGAGGATCCCCCAATGCTAATGATGGATTCGAGGTAAGTTTAACAGTTGAACAGCTTCTCGATTCTGTCTGTTAACTGTTATGTCAATATTGATGGTGGTACTGTATATTGATGGTGGTACTGTAGATGGCTATCAACTTGGTTTTCTCAGCGCTGATTCCTCCTGCGATACCTTTTTGATGATTCATCCAGTATTTATTCAGAGAAAAACGTGGTGAGTTCTTTGCTCGCTGTTTTCCAGGTCATCGATGTCATGTACAAATCGAAGAGTTGTGGTGGTTTTCCCTCCAGTGTTAAAGGTGCTGACATGATCTTCGAGTGCGTAAGTCATGACGCGTTCCAGTAATATGTTGAAAAAATATTGGAGCATAAAGACAGCTCTGACGAGGTTGAACATCTGTGTTGGAAACGTTTTTTTTTTCGCAAAGGACATGCGCTTTGAAGATCTATTCGATGTGCTTCTTCTGCCTTTGGTGGAATCTAGCTGTAGCCTTTAGGAGTTACTTTGTTGTCGTGGCTGATTACACTGATGGTGCTGTGGTCCTGATAGTGATAGTGTTGGAGATTTCCTTTCCTGGAAGGCTGCCGATTAGAGAGGGAGTCCTTCGAGTGTGCCATATGTCGTTGCTGAAGGCATCATAGACATCACTTACCTGCTCTCCATCATGTTTCAGCAGTCCTTCGGGGACTTTATCAATGCCTGCAGGTCTCCCACTTCCATCGATTTCACTGCTGCTGTGACTTTTTTACGGAGTATCGGAAAGTCATCCTCACCGATAAGTCCAGTATTGCTAACATGCTTGGCTCTCCTTTGCTGTCTATGTAGTAGATTTCAGGACAACATCCAATCCATTTTATGAAGCCATCTTAATGTATGAGATAACTGCTGCCTTTGTCATGAAGGATGCTGACTTTACTTAGCTTTTGTTGGTAAAGTCGTTTAAGATCTTAAGATCATGTCGTTGTTGTCTAATTTTTCCCGATGTCTTCAAGATTCTTCGATCCTTGTTTTCTTCATTTTGTCAGTGATCCCCTTGTTTATAAAGATGTGCCCCCCCCCCCCCCCCCTCCTCCGCCCAGTCTTCTTGAGCGGTTTTAAGTTCTTTTAGTGTCAAACATCTCCAAGACTCTGCTTCTGATCCATGGCTCTGATTTCCATCGGCCTGCTCCTAGGATCTCGGTCGCTGTTCCTAGTTAACATTGTTTGTAAGGGCTTCGAGGTCTTTTTCCAGCAGTAATAATGGGGGACGAATTTC
>JADBJO010005035.1:142500-152500 GCA_016801955.1 Conus betulinus | reverse complement strand
GGGGTGTGGGTGTCAGGGTGGAAGAAGGGAAGGGGAAGGAGGGGAACGGGTGGGTAGAAAGGGGTTAAATGAGTAAGCAAAACAGAGCCTGGGTTTATTTTTTGTGGTCCGCTCTCCTGGTGCGCTTCTCTCTATCTCCTCTCTCTCTCTCTTCTCTCTCTCTAGCTCTCTCTCTCTCTCTCTCTCTCTCTCTCGTGGAGGCGGAGCATGAGCGAGCTTGTGTGTGTGTGTGTGTGTTTGTGTGGGTGTGTGGTGTGTGTGTGTGTGTGTGTGTGTGTGAGTGTGGGCTCGCGCGGTGTGTGTGTGTGTGGTGACGCGTGGTGTGAGTGTGTGTGTGTGTGTGTGTTGTGTGTGTGTGTGTGTGTGTGTGTGTGTGTGTGTGCTGTGTGTGTGTGGGTGTGTGTGGGTGTGTTGTGTGATTTATTCGTGTAATAAACATAACTTGCTGCCGTTAACTTCTGTCCATTCCCTTCCATCTCCAAGGCCCTTTATCCCCTGCCTGCAAACACCTACATCCAGCCCGTTCTGAAACCCCCCTTCATCTCACTTGATACAGCATGTGGGGAAAGAAAAAAAAAATAAACAAACAAAACAAACAAAAAACCTCACATGAAAAATATTTTGGAAACAAATGTTTTCGCCAGGAGATGGGGAAGAAGAGATAAAGTTACCCTCTACTGCAACCCTCCCTCTTCCCGTCTATCCCTGCCCCCGCAAAACGACGACGAACGACGACCGACGACAACAACAACAACAACATTTTTTTTTTTTAGCATCATTAACAAAACACCAGCAACAACCAACAACAAAAAAAGCAACAGTTAACAAGAGCGATAGCCCGTAGCAGCAGCAGCAACAGCAGCAACAATAACAACGATAACAACAGCAAACAACAACATTTTTAAAGCAAAAAAAACAGTCATAGAACGAGAGAGAGACAAGGAGGGAGACCAGGTCAAAATATGCTACATTCCCTAACCCTTCCCTCGCATGAACACACGCTTATCAAAATGTGACCGAACGTTTAAATATGGACATACCGTAAATCACAAAGAAAAATTATAACGTGAAATGACCATTCTTCGCTCCCAACTATACACAGAGAGAGGAGAGAGGAGAGAGAAGAGAGAGAGAGAGGAAGAGAGAGGAGAGAGGAGGAGAGAGAGAGCAGAGACAGAGACAGAGACAGGAGACAGACAGACAGACAGACAGACAGGAGAGCCGTCTGATCGACCGACAAACGGGACCGACTGGACCAACAGACAGACAGAACAGAACAGACAGACAGGACAGACAGACAGACAAACAGAGAAGGGGAGACTGGAGCACACGCAAGAGTAGCCACACAAAACACAGCTTGGGCCAGGAGCCTCTATCATCAAACGTCACTGCTTCTGGAAGAGGGAGGGGGGGGGGGGGGGGGCGGGGGGGGTGGAAGAAGGGAGGAGGGGGGACGGGAACGGGTGGGTAGGAAAGGGGTTTAAATGAGTAAGCAAAACAGAGCCTGGGTGTATTTTTTGTGGGTCCGCTCTCCTGGTGTGTCTCTCTCGTCTCTCTCTCTATCTCTCTTCGCTCGTTCTCTCCTCTCTGCTCTCATTTGCTCTCTCTGCTCTCTCTCTCTCTCTCTCTCTCTCTCCTCTCTCTCTCTCTCTCTCTCTCTCTCGGATGAGGCTGAGGACTGCGCATCGAGTGTGGGTGTGTGTGTGTGTGTGTGTGTGTGGTGTGTGGTGTGCGTGAGGCGTGCGTGCGTGCGATTGCGTGCGTGCCGTTGTGTGGTGTGTGTGTGTGTGTGGTGTGTGCGCGCGCGCGCGCGCGCGTGCGTGCGTGTGTATGTCGTGTGTGTGTGTGTGTGTATGTGTGTGGTGTGTGGGGATAGAGAGGGGAGACGAAAGAGAGGAGATGAGAGAGAGACGAGTGAGGGAGAGAGGGAGCGAACAGACAGAGAAAGGGGGGGAGAAAGGGGGGAGAAGAGAGAGAAAGAGGACGAGAGAATGACGAGGACGAGAGAAAGGCAGAGAGAGACCAGAGAGAGTAACCAGAGAGAGGACACAGACTGACTGGACCGACAGACACCGGCAGAGAGACAGACAGCAGACAGACAGACAGACAGACAGACAGAGAAGAGGGGACTGGAGCGCACGCGAGAGTAGAAAGACAACGCAGCCTGTGCTGGAACCTATCATCAACTTCTTTCATTCTGGAAGAGGGGGCAGGGAGGGGGGGGGGGGGGGGGGGGGGTTAAGGATGGGTAGAAAAGGGTAACTAAGTAAGTAAGCAAACAGAGCATGGGATTGTGTTTTTGTCGTCCGCTAGCTTGGGTTCTCCCCTCTTCTATCTCTATGTCTCTGTCTCTGTATCTGTCTCCTCTCTCTCTCTCTCTTTCCTCTCTCTCTTGTCACTCTCTCTCTGTCACTTCATCATTCTCTCTCTCTCTCTTCACTCGCTCTTCTATATTTAAATACACTCATTCAATATCTCTCTCCTCTCTCTCTCTTCTATATCTCTCTCTCGCTGTGGAGGATAATCCGAAGCGAGCGTTAGTTGTGTCTGTGTGTGTGTGTGTGGTGTGTGGTGTGTGTGTGTGTGAGAGTGTGTGAATTGACGGGAAGACGATGGATTGGAGGACGAGAAGGGAGAGGAGAGGAGGGAAGAAGACGAGCGGGGATCAGGGAGAGATGAGGAGGACCAGAGAGAGAGGAGCTGAGGGAGAGCGAGAGAGGGAAAGACGGGCGAGGGGCGGAAATGGAGGACGAGGGGAGGGAAAAAGAGGGGGAAACAAAAAAGTAGAGAAAAAAAAAGACAAAAATAAAAAAAGAGGCGAAAGAGAAAAGAAACAAAGAAAAAAGAAACAAGAGAGAGGAAAAACAAGGAGTAGAGGAGGACAAGATGGAGAGAGGGAGTTGTTTTTTTGACCGAAGAGAGGGGAGGGATTGGGGGGAGGAGACGGAGAGAGAGGAAGAGACGAGGGAGAGAGCCTAGGAGGAGTGTGTGGGCGTGTGAATTTTTGTGCAGACCAGACAGCCAGACAGGACAGAGGAGACGGAGAACGCGAATGGAGAAGGTTCGTGTGTGTTGTGTGGCGTGTTGTTGCTGTGGTGGTGGTTTTGTCTTATTGCCGGCGAACGCGCGCGGCGGTGGTTGTGTGTTTTGTGTGGTCTGTTTGTCCTGTGTTGTGTGATGGTGGTGTGTGTGTGTGTGTCTGGGCAGTCGGGTGTGTTTGTGTGGTGGATGTCTGCGCGCGCCTGTCGTGTATGGTGCGCGTGCGTGTATACTGTGGTGTGCCGTAACAGTGTGTGCGTGCGTGCGCGAGCGTGTGTGGATATGTTGTGTGTGAGGAGAGAGTGGTCAGAGACAGGACAGGGACGGGAGACAGAAAGAGGCAGAGGAGACAGGACAGACAGAGGAGACATAGATGGGATGTGGTGTGGATGTGGTGTTGTGTGTGTGTGGGTGTGTGTGTTGAGAGCGGAGGAGAGGCCACGTGTGGCAGTGGATGTGTGTGAGGAGAGAGGAGACGAAGGAGAGAGGACGGCGAGAGAAGAGAGGAAGGGGGTAACGGGGGAGAGAGGGGAGGGGGAGAGATGGAGCGATGAGAGGCCCCCCCCGACCCGCCCCCCCCCCCCCCCGAGCCGACCCGCCCCGACCTGAGCGGAGGAGAGTTTGCGGGGAGAGAGGGAGAGAGAGAGAGCGAGGGAGAGAGAGGAGAGTGAGAGCGAGAGAGGCGAGAGAGAGAGAAGAGAGAGAGCGGGGAAGAGAGGAGGAGAGAGAGAGGGACAGGACAGACAGACAGACAGCCAGAACAGACGCAGGTACAGAAGAGATAGATTTTAGAGGTGGGGAAAAAGGAGAGAGAGAGACAGGAAAGATGAGAGAGGAGAGAGAGACAGACAGACAGACAGACAGACAGACAGAAAGTACAGGACAGACAGATGACAGAGATGGAGAGAGAGCTCGCGCGTGTGGTGGGTGTGTGATTTTAGTGTGAGCGTGTGTGTGCGGCATGCAGAGAGAGAGTGCGCGCGCGCGCGCGCTTGTGTATGTGTGTGTTCGTTTGTGTGTCTGTGTGTGTCTGTGCGCGCGCGTGTGTATGTGTGTGTGTGTGTATACGTGGTCGTGCGTGCGTGCGCGCGCGCGTGTGTGTCTATGTGTGTGTGAGGAGAGAGAGAGTCCAAGACAGAGAGACAGTGAGACAGAAAGAGGCAGAGAGACAGACAGACAGAGAGAGACATAGATGGGGAGCGTGTGTGTGTGTGTGTGTGTGTGTGTGTGTGTGTGTGTGTGTGTGTGTGTGTGTGTGTGTGTGTGTGTGTGTGTGTGTGTGTGAGACAGACAGACAGACAGACAGACAGACACAGACAGAAGAGGACAGAAAGACAGAGAGAGAGAGAGAGGAGAGAGAGAGAGAGAGAGAGAGAGAGAGCGTGTGTGTGTGTGTGTGTGTGTGTGTGTGTGTGTGTGTGTGTGTGTGTGTATTTGTGTGTGTGCGCTGGCTTGCTTGCTTGCTTGCTTACGTGAGTGTTCACATGAGTGACACCTTTCATATTTCCCCTAAAGTGAATTGATCCTGGATTTAAATCTTCGACTGTGATTTTCCTTAACTTACAGGTTTCCAGGGAGACCACTACAGCGATCCGAAGCGGATCGCCTGAAAGCGGACTCGTATGCTAGGTTGCAAATATGAGAGATACATAAAAAAGAGTGAAACGAGTAGCGAAGAGTTGTTTCTTATCAGACTTGTTATTCGGATTCATTCCAATCGTTTTAAGAGCCTGTTATAACAAACAGACTGCTTTTTGACAGGAACAGTGTGTGAAGTGTGTTTTGTTATTCAGGCGTGTGGCCAAGAAGCTAGCTATTGTCTCGGATAAAGGCGTTTCGGTTAGTAAGTGGAAGATTGTTTCGCCTGCCGAGCGCAGAGACTGTTCCGTGTAATCTCCTCTGCAGGTCAGTGTTCGTGGTTGCCACAAAGGTAAAGTAGTAGTAACAACACAGCTGGACTAGATGAAAATCGCCGTGGCTCTGTTAAAAAAAAATTGAATGTGAAAGAAAGAAAAGAAAACGATTTGTAATGGAATCTGGGGTCAGTAAATTAGTTCAAGACCATGTCAGTAAGGATAGCAGAATGACACATGGCTTGTGGACTTCTTGGGTGTCTACTACGCAGTTAGTAGAGCTCAGGTATTTGAGATTGTAAAGTCGAGCAGACGACAGGAAAATGATGGCTCATGTGAATCGTGCTGTAATATGGAAATGAGCAGATATTGAAACTTGGCACAGTACAGGTCAACGACTGCACTGTGCGATAAATATCTTATGGTAGTGGCTGATCTGATGTCGAAAAGCCAGGAGCAGCTTTGAGTGTCATAGAGAATATAGAGCGTTTTGGCCCTAATCTGTAACCGAGGACTCGGACCCAAGGTATGTATGAATGTCCTAATGAGAGGGTCAGCATGAAACAACACTCTCTCATCCCCGACACCATATCCTCTCTCCCCGCCTCCTCTCAACTCTAGAAAGCTTTCTGGGAGACTTTTGAAAGCGGTCGGAAACCTCTCTGTAATGCTAGAGTTGGCAAGGAAGCTCCCAGCTCCGTTAACGACTCTGTGCGGGTCTGGCACAAGACTCTTGCCCTCTGCTGCTCACGACTGACAGTCTAGCTACGACTTGCACGTGCTAAACATAAACATGTGTGTGTGTGTGTGTGTGTGTGTGTGTGTGTGTGTGTGTGTGTGTGTGTGTGTGTGTGTGTGTGTGTGTGTGTGTGTGTATGTGTGTGTGTCGGTGTCGGATGTGCTGCCGCTGCTACTGCCACTGCTGCTGCTAGTGCTACTAAATGGTGTGTGTGTGTGTGTGTGTGTGGTGTGTGTGTGTGTGTGTGTGTGTGTGTGTGTGTGTGTGTGTGTGTGTGTGTGTGTGTGTGTGTGTGTGTGTGTGCGCGCGCGCGTGTGTGTGCAGGGTTATGTGTCTGTCTTTGTGCTCCCAGGCACTGAACTAAGATACAAGCATAGCATATGCAAATTTGCAGGTATGTGTGCATGTATCTAAACGCGTGTAAGTGCAGACTTGAACGCGTAGGCTCATCCAGGGTCACACCGAATCAGATCCAAGAACACACACACAATGTTCAGAAAGAGAGACCACTAACACAGGCAGTACCTACACACATATCAAAACAGACGCATGCACACACACACACAGGCAATCAAACACACACACACACACACACACACACACACACACACACACACACACACACACACACACACACACACACACACACGTTTATATCTTGATGACTTCGCAGATCAGCATTAAATCATCGAACAGTCGGGCTCTAGTTTCATTCTTCTATATGTCCTAAATCTTTTTTTGGGGGGGGAAAAAAAAAACGGTCGCACAGTTTACATGAACTGGCAAGAATGTTAGCTTTTATGTATTTATTATTTATTTATTTATTTATTTATTTATGTGTGTTCAGTTTGACTGGTCCACCTGAAAAAGAGCGGGGTTGGTGGTGGGGGTGGGGGGGGGGGGTGGGGGTGATTAGTCAACTGAAATTGAAAATCCCGCTTGCATGATGGATATGGAATTTTGAAAAAGGCCTGATCTTGACATGTTCACACACTGAGGCCTATGCAGAAACCTTCAGTTCTTCCTAAAATACGCACACTAGATTCTTCATTGCATTGTAGTCCAATATCCCATTCAGTCGTCTTCTCCAAGCATTAACAATCTTGAAGAGAAACTACCAAACAAACAAAACAAAACGTAGGACTGGATAAGTTAGTCGCTAAAATGAACATGCATACAATACAACGACCCAAAAAACTCTTACCTTTCTTTCGAATTTTGTTCTCTTCAGTTCCTCCTCCTCCTCCTCCTCCTCCTCCTTTCTTGAATCTTTTTTGTTTTATGTTCAATAAACACTTTTTCGTGGCAACTCTATAAACCTTTCTTCGAATTTTGTTCTCTTCAGTCTCTTCTTCTTCTTCTTCTTCTTCTTCTTCTCCTCCTCCTCCTCCTCCTCCTTCTTCTTCTTCTTCTTCTTCTTCTTCTTCTTCTTTTTCTTCTTTTTCTTCTTCTTCTCTTCTTCTTCTCTTTTCTTCTTCTTCTTCTTCTTCTTCTTCTTCTTCTTCTTCTTCTTCTTCTTCTTCTTCTTCTTCGTCTTCGTCGTCGTCGTCGTCGTCGTCGTCCTCGTCGTCGTCGTCGTTAATCTTTTTGTTTTTATGTTCCATACACTTTTTGTGGCAACTCTAAAACCTTTTCTTCGAATTTTGTTCTCTTCAGTCTCTTCTTCTTCTTCTTCTTCTTCTTCTTCTTCTTGCTTCCTCCTCCTCCTCCTCCTCCTTCTCCTCCTCCTCCTCCTCATCCTCCTCCTCCTCTCCTCTCCTCCTCCTCCTCCTCCTCCTCCTCCTCCTCCTCTTCCTCCTTCTTCTTCTTTACTGTTTTTTGTTTTATGTTCCAGAACACTTTTTGTGGCATCACCCCCACGCCACTCACTCCCGTGCACAGCCTCACCCTGACCTATCCTGTCGAATTCCTGGCACCGTAATGTACAAGGAGCAGTCACCACCAAGCTGGCATAAGGCAATCCCAGACACTGTTCTATTGCCGAGTCGCTTCGGTGGTCATCATTGGTGCCTGTTCTGATCCAACATGCAGAGGATACCACGCACTAAACCCTCTACTGACGATACTCATCGCGCAGAGGCGAAGCCAGCTTAAGAGAGAGTTCGCTTTTCAAAGGCCCCACACGTGCGTCCAACGACAGTCGTCGTGAACTTACTGACAACTTTGGCGCGAACACACATAGAGCACAGAGGTGAAGTGGAATCAAAGCTGAGATCATCACGAGAGAGAGAGAGAGAGATGAGAGAGAGAGAGAGAGAGAGAGAGAGAGAGAGAGGAGAGAGAGACGCGAGGAGAGAGAGAGAGAGGAGAGAGAGAGGAGAGAGGATGAGAGAGAGCCAGCAGCTTATGAAAGGCCACACAATTAAGATGTTTTTTTAAAACTGGTCAATGAGGATGACGATGATTTCAGGTGATGCTAAGGCGGCCATCCTGGTTAGAGAGTGCCGTGGCAGGGCTACACCATGCTTACCTGCATGATACATTCCACCGTCAGCCAGGCCTGAGAAATACAGGCACCTGCAGTGTTGGTCGGGAAATTTGAGCAACACTCTCAGAGACGCGTGCAATCAGAGGACGAAACTCTACGGTGTGGTTCCAGTCTTCCCAGCTGAGCCCATAGCAGACTCAGTCCTGGGTAGGAGGCAGCGGAACCCCAATTGCTTCCCTCTTTGACTTTTACACAGGATTTTTGCAAAGCCAGAACAATGGAGCAGTTTAGACCTTTTACTGTCCAGCATCTTTTTATTGAAATACCCATATTTCAACGAATCAGATTACCTACTTTTCAACAACAAAATGCTAGAAAGTGTGTGCATTCAGAATGATTCACCTCTTTTCAATGCTGTTAACGTCTTGGAAGTTTATTCCCCCTCTCCTTTTTTTTTTCTTTCTTTCTTTTCTTTTTAGCAAATTTTGTTCACACAACTTATGTTCACGTTTTGTTGGGTTTTATAACTCCTTTAGAACATTTATCTACCTATTTATAGAGTATCTCCGAACAATTTCGTCACAAAACTCATTTTCCAGTGCATACCTCTGAGCACTTGACCGAACACATTCTGCCCAATCTACCCAACCATCCTATTTGCCACAAGAACCCCTCTCCCCCACTCTCTCTCTCATTTCTCTCTCTCTCTCTCTCTCTCTCTCTCTCTCTCTCGTCGAACACACACACACACACACACACACACACACACACACACACACACACACACAGAGAGAGAGAGAGAGAGAGAGAGAGAGAGCGTGAGAGGAGAAGAGAGAGAGAGAGAGGAGAGAGAGAGAGAGAGAGAACAGGACACACAGAAGCACACACACAGAAGCACACACACAGACGCACACACTAACACAGACACACACTCAGAGAGAGAGAGAGAGAGAGAGAGAGAGAGAGAGAGAGAGAGAGTCATTCCCCTTCCTTGTCTAAAAGCTCTTCAAGGACGTAGTCGTTAAACGGAAAATTGAACGAAGATTTAGATCCTGACCTATGATGCCTTAAGAACCTTTCACTCGCGCTACACTTGTAAAACCTTCGCCCTGCAAAAAGCACGTCGCGCACGTGTATTTGGTATCTTTCCCCTTCCCTCACCTCCAGCACTTTCTAAACCCCAAGCTACACTTTACACCCACGACCCCCACCCTCCTCTTCTCCCCCTTCACACTTCTTCCCCTCGCCTTCCATGTCTCGCAGCTCCCCTCTCAAAGGAGTCATTAAAGATGTTTTCAGAACAGGAAAGGAGATGCACCAGGAACATTGCGTGCGAAGGGACATGCCACAGATATCGTCAATCGAAAGTCATTTGGTATCTTTAACATCTTGTTCACCCAGGACAAAAGGTACACGGGGGCAGATAGGCCTCTCTAGAAGCTGTTTTTCTTCTTTTTTTTTTTTTTTTTTTTTTTTTTCTCAATAGTCTTTTTTTTTTTTTCTTCTAATAGTATTCTGGGGAGCATGGGGTGCAGTTCAGATTCTTGAAAACCTTCCGGCATGATGAATGATAATGCAACTACCTGCTGAAATGCTGTTTAAAGATTTCAAGGCAGGAATCGAAACGTGTTATCTTTGGAATGAACAAAAGTACCCGATATACGCGTTTTCCCCCTTTTTACTTTTAATTTTCAAGGAATGGTATATGATGGAAACATAAATGTGACACTGACATTTTGAAAATACAACCATGTTGAAATAAGATGAAGAAGAGGCGAGATCCCTTTCAAATCTGATACGTTTACTTGTTCTATTCGTGAGAATGGCATGTGTGTAAAATTATGGATTTTTTTTATTTTATCAGGCAGTTTTCATTTCTGTCTTTGTGATTTTTAGAAGGTATTTGAGAGTACTTGCGAAGTGTTAGTGAGTGTAGCCAGT
>JADBJO010005035.1:117500-120000 GCA_016801955.1 Conus betulinus | reverse complement strand
ACTTTGTCGCCAAGAGACTGAGTGTTCTGGCACCACGAACCATTCGTTGTACTAAACGCGATGAAGACTCGAAACAGAACAAGAGTTTTGTTTATGTTTCCAAGCGATTTTATCAGGCCACACCGTATGGCTTCGGCATCTGTCCTTGGCTCGTGTGCACGCACACAAACGCGCACGCAGACAAACCAAAAGAAGACAAACAAACAAAAAGGGCAATGGAAGAGCATCTGTGAGTCAATACCTGGCCGCCCCCTCTAATAAAGGAGTCCTGGGCCGAAACACTTGTCTTACTGGGGAGGGGGGGGCCGGGTGTACGTGTGTGGTGTGTGTGCTTTGGTGTGTGGTGTGGTGTGTGTTCTTCTCCTATAGCACGCCTCCGTGGAAACAATAACCTGGACCTCCCGGCCCCCTTAGAGTATAAGGAGTCCTGGGCCGAAACACTTGTCTGAGGGGGGGGGGGGGGGGGGGGCGGGGGGGGGGGGGGGGGGGGGGGGGGTACGTGTGTGTGTGTGTGTGTGTGTGTGTGTGTGTGTTTCTTCTCCTAAGACCTGATGCGAAGCTCTCCGTAGAAGTACTTCCTACTTACAAGAGCACTCTAGTATGTTATGTTGAAATCTTGACCTCTGACCTCCTGACCTCCTGACCTTGGCTTCCTATACGGTTCATGCTGTCATCAAGGACAGTCACCAGATGAGGGTTTGACAAAGTATGGGGAGAAGATGCGAGCCCTACCGTTCCTACACTTTTGCTCGCGATCATGTATAGACGATCGAAAAAGCCTCGGTGTATCTTCCCGCCAAGTTTATTAATAGTAATAACCTGCGGCTTCTAGAGACAACATTTTGAAACGGATGTCGGTGTGTCAATTTTTTTTACGTGGTTCGCTGTCTGCCCTCACGTGCGGTCAGTGTTTTTTCATGTGTTTTTGATTTCTGCTCCCTGATAGGAACTTTCCATTTGGTGTCTGCAATTGTTAACCATTTCTATCCTAGTGTTTTAGGTTGCTAATTTTGGTTTGCATAGGATCATATATTTTTCTGTTAGGCATAAATTACATCTTTTTGAAATGTATTGTATGATGCAGCTCTTTTTAAGATTTTCCAGATATGTTGTAGTCTATTTTTTTATCTTTGAGTTTCCAAATATATTTACTCAATTCTGTTTGATTTTTGTATCTTTCTTTGTTAAATGACTGTTTATGATTTGCATATCTAGTTTTAAAATGGTTTCAGTGATACCTATATATGTTTCTTCAGTGTTCTCTGATTTTACAGTGGCTTGGTATACAATATTGCTGTGGAGCATTTATTGTTCAGAGGGCACTGTTGTTCTCTTGGTACAGTTGCAAGATTTCCTTTCTTCACACCCTCGTTTGTCTCTGCACTGCTTTTCGTTTGTTGGTTTTGAATCAATGATGTTTTTTGAGATTCGGCATACATGAGTATGATAATTTGATGTTGTGCCTGTTAAATATCTTAAACAGCTTGTGCTCTTTTGGGAAAGAAGATGTCAGAATTTTAAAGAATTCTTTCCCAACGTTTGTTTTTAACTCTTCCATCGTATGGGGGTTTGTACCATATGATTTTCCTTTTCCTGTTCTTCTTGTGTCTGCTCATATCATTTCCTGGGTCATAGTGTAATTTGTAGTTGTAGCCACTTTGGTGTAACGCTTCTTGGTATTCAGCTGCAGTGTTGTTACGATACCTAGAGGCATAAACAAGAGATTATCTAATCTGTCATGTAATGAAACAGTATTTAACAACACTGCAGCTGAATACCAAGAAGCGTTACACCAAAGTGGCTACAACTACAAATTACACTATGACCCAGGAAATGATATGAGCAGACACAAGAAGAACAGGAAAAGGAAAAATCATATGGTACACCCCCCATACGATGGAAGAGTTAAAAACAAACGTTGGGAAAGAATTCTTTAAAATTCTGACATCTTCTTTCCCAAAGAGCACAAGCTGTTTAAGATATTTAACAGGCACAACATCAAAATTATCATGCCTCCACAGCAATATTGTATACCAAGCCACTGTAAAATCAGAGAACACTGAAGAAACATATATAGGTATCACTGAAAACCAGTTTAAAACTAGATATGCAAATCATAAACAGTCATTTAACAAAGAAAGATACAAAAATCAAACAGAATTGAGTAAATATATTTGGAAACTCAAAGATAAAAAAATAGACTACAACATATCCTGGAAAATCTTAAAAAGAGCTGCATCATACAATAACATTTCAAAAAGATGTAATTTATGCCTAACAGAAAAATATATGATCCTATGCAAACCAAAATTAGCAACCCTAAACACTAGGATAGAAATGGTTAACAATTGCAGACACAAATGGAAGTTCCTATCAGGGAGCAGAAATCAAAAACACATGAAAAACACTGACCGCACGTGATGGCAGACAGCGAACACGTATAAAAAAAAACACCGACAACACCGACCCCCCCATACCCTGACGACTGCAAATCCAGGTT
>JADBJO010005035.1:85000-87500 GCA_016801955.1 Conus betulinus | reverse complement strand
TCTTGGAACTGTTCATACTTAACAAAATGTCAGCTAAACTGAGAACGGAAATGTGCACTTAGCTGGCACATAATGCCAATCAGACTGTCTAAGGTGTCTCCACACGAGCCATTTCAAACCACCCCCCGTGGTCAGTATAGGTAAAACCTTCCATCTTCAACATGGTCAGGTCTGTCGGTGTCTCACTTCGCGGTTTACTAATAGTGAAGCTGGATACTGTTAAAAACAGTCTGACAGTTTTAAAAGTCTGTACACTACAAATGCTGGAAAATAAGTTCTAAGTGTGATGACATGAACGTGTTTCCTCCTTCTGCTTTTTGCTCTTCAGCATAGTTATGATCTTCTTCTTCTTCTTCTTCTGCTGCTGCTGCTGCTGCTGCTGTTTAGATGTTATTGTTGTTGTTGTTGCCGTAGTCGTTGCTGATGTTCTTGTCGTCCTCATTATTATCATTATTATATTGGGTATTTATATATAGCGCCTATCCTCTGTCACAGACCAAGCTCTAAGCGCTTTACAATAAACACATTAGCTCACGCACTCAACGGGCTGCCTACCCAGGTAGAGCCGGTCGAAGAGCAGCCTACTGGCACTCATTCAGTAGTTTTCCGTACCATTCAAATATCAGTCACTCATTTTCATTTATCTCATTTATTCCTCCAGTTTCTCACATAGGATGCATGCGATGTTTATAGTGTCCTCCATTTCCACTGATACACGATGGCACACGATAACAGTAAGTGACAATTTCTTGTGGCTTGGTAAGCAATACCAGGCGGCTATCTTCAATCTACGTCAATTTTGCCAGGCCAGTTGTTGTCGTTGTCGTTGTTGTTGTTCTTCTTCTTCTTTTCTTCTTGTTCTTGTTTTTGTTCTTGTTTTTTCTTCTTCTTCTTCTTCTTCTTCTTCTCTTCTTCTTTCTTCTTCTTCTTCTTCTTCTTTCTTCTTCTTCTTCGTGCTTTGACGCTTCTACTTCTTCTCCCTTCTTCTTCTTCAATTTCTTCTGTTCATTTTCTGTCTTCTCATTTTCTCCCTTCTCGTACTTTACTTTCATCTTTTTTTCTTCTTTTTGGTTAAAACAACAAGAACAACAGCTGCAACAACAAACTAACAGCTTGTCCCCGGTACAGGTTGTAAACTGGCACCTACAACTGTTTCACACATGCGGTTACAGAGTTGAGCAAGGGTCATTTGAGGTCAGTCGCAACTGTCCCCCTCAACCCTGGTTGATCCATCCACCACAACATGGGGCAGTCTGTGTATTCTCTCACAAAGAACATTTAACAGAACTTCATCATTCTTTAGACATTGGCTCGTTTCAAATTATTTAATCTATTATTCTATTAAAGATCAAAAGCATCTACACATCAGAGTGTTTGATGATGACTAATTATTTTCTTATATGCGGAGCGAACTCGTTTGAGTCATCAGATGAAAACAAACCCCATAACTTTGGATGAAGAAACTTACAGCCGTGTTCCGTAAAAGACCCAGCAAAATGGATTTCCTAATTCAACACTCATTTTGTCATACGAAATGCCCTGGTCTGAAGATTTATGGACATAGAGTGGTTACAAAAAGTCAAAAGATTTGCTTCATGACGCTTTAGCCCGGGGCTTTTCAAGCCAAAGTAAATTATTACACAGATATACATACAAGACGCAGTGTAAACGCAAATGGAAACCTTACATAAATATTACACTATGCGAATGCCTTTCAAAGATGAGAGATAAGAAAATCTTTACGTGCGATATGTATATAAAAAAAGCGTATGACATTTGTCGGGCAACCCTTCAGTTTTTAGACAAACGCTTTCTAAATGAAAGCGATACACACTCAGTTCTCGAGACAATATATCGATAGTTGGAACAAACGAAAATATGACACTTCTAAAGCATGATAACTTTAGTAATTTTATTCCAGAAACATTACTGGTAGAATTCATGACCACAAAACGAAAAACGAAGAAAATAACCAATTACAAAATTTAAACGACGCGTTTCGACCTGTAGGCTCTTTTTCAGGCAGGACAAATAACACTCAAATCATTGGAAACAATGGACGAACAAAACGGTCACTTAACTCGTCGATCTAGGTGAAAATGTGACTTAAGTGAAAAACCATAAGTAATGTGTACTGTAAATACTGAAATAGGTGGGTGTTAACTGTGCGAAATGGTTCGTGTAGCTCTGAGGCCTTTAGGGATGCACCGCATTTCTGCTTATACATCTAAAAGAAAAATGCCGCTGGAATCAGGCATTGCGTCGGGGTCTGCCTTCCAAAGGATTATTGTTTTGACCTCTTCCCAGGACTTTGTGTTTGATTTCCTTGAGGGAGATTTCTCTGTGGCAACATTTCCCCATCTCCGGGCTCCCATTCCATTCACTACATCAGCCAATCACGCGAGATTTCCCCTGCCTTGAGAGAGTTGACGAACCACGTGATTGATTTACTGCTCTCTCTCTCTCTCTCTCTCTCTCTCTCTCTCTCTCTCTCTCTCTC
>JADBJO010005035.1:75000-77500 GCA_016801955.1 Conus betulinus | reverse complement strand
CTCTCTCTCTCTCCGCTCTCATCTCCCGTCTCTCTCCCTCTCCTCTCTCTCCTCTCCTCCTCTGTGTGTGTGTGTGTGTGTGTGTGTGTGTGTGTGTGTGGTTTGTGTGTGTGTGTGTGCGTACGCAAGAAGAAGAGAGAGAGAGAGAGAGAAGAGGAAGAGAGAGAGAGAGAGAGAGAAAGAGATATCCAGTGAGATATTGAGGGAGGTAGAGAGACAGGCAGACAGACAGAATAGACAAATTGGAAGAGAGAGAGAGAGAGAGAGAGAGAGAGGAGAGAGAGAGAGAGAGAGAGAGATCCAGTGAGATATTGAGAGGTAGAGAGACAGGCAGACAGACAGATAGACAATGGGAGAGAGAGAGAGAGAGAGAGAGAGAGAGGTAGAGAGAGAGAGTGAGATATTGAGAGGTAGATAGACAGGCAGACAGACAGATAGACAAATTGGAGAGAGAGAGAGAGAGACAGACAGACAGACAGACAGACATACAGAGGCAAAAACCAGTCAGTTGTTCGTCCATTAATAATTAATGTACAAAAATATGATATTCGACTGGCAGTTTCCAAGACAACCGGACAGACAGACAGACAGACAGGCAGACAGACTGACAGACATGCAGATAGACAGTCAGTCAGAGAGACAGACGGACGGTGAGACAAACAGATCTCACAGAGCAGAAAAAAGCACTCACGCACGACACACTACGCGCATGAGCATAACGGCTCAATCAGTCAAGATGCATTTCTCCTCTCTCTCTCTCTTCTCTCTCTCCTCTCTCTCTCTCCTCCGTCTCCTCTCTCTCGCTCTGCATTTAGCTCTATGAAAGCATCTTTCCGTCTTCTCTCCTCTCTGCTAGCCAGCTGTCTTAGCTGTATGCAACCATCTGCGCAAACCATCAAACCATGCAATCATTTTCCCATTTCTCTCCTTCTGGACATCGACTAGGTTCCTCCCACAATAGGAAATCAAGCTGTTCTGTTTCCCCCACTCTGGGGCTGTAAGTGGCCGCCGTCGTCTGCTGCGTGAAAATGACAGCAGCGATGCAGGCATTGGGCAACAGGTGAGCCATTGGAAGTGTGGGAGCAGAGCTTCGTTCAGTGCTGTCGCGCATCTCTTTCTACGGGTGTTTCTTACTTATGAGTAAGGGATGCCGCAATACCTCACTTTCCCTGCATGCATCGTTCTGGTACTCTGGACTCGCCTAACCTTTGTCCCCACACTTTAGGACAACTCAGCGTCGTTGTAATACCACTTTTACCTACCAGTCCACTATTTACTGGGGCAAATGTAATACTGGCGCTCGTTCTTTCTTTGCGTGAAGTGACAGTCAGTCGCGTGCAGGCATTGGGCAACAGTGAGCTTCATATGGAAGGTGTGGGAGGCAATACTGCACAGTTCAGCTGTCGCGCATCTTTTTTTCTTTCTTCTACCGGTTCTTCTTCACTTAGGGCCATCGTTTTCCCTGCTGCTCCTGTAATAGGTATTTCCCCTAGATTCTCTAACCAATTTGTTTTGTTCTTTTAACATCTTACCGTCCATCCTACTACCTTGCTGCCTACCTGTCTCGTTCAGCAGTTATGCACAATTCTCCCTAACCTTTTCTTTCTCCCCTTCCTACCTTTACATTCCTACCCTACTTACCTTGCCCACAAACCACCCACTACACCTACCATCCAAAACCAACCACTAGGCTTTTTTCTTCCCTATTTCGACTAATTCCCTTCAATACCATACCACCACTCATTCCTTTGCGTATGTCGTTCAGTTAGTGGATCCTTTCCTTCTTTTTAAACGAACTCCAGCAAGCCACACCATTTTTGCCTCATGTGTCGTTCCGCTCTGAATATCTCTCTTCTTTGCTAACCTATTCCTTTGCCTTTACAAAACTTCACTGTTTTTTTCTTTTTTTTTTTCTTTTTTTTTTTTCCCGCGGGTGTCTTTCAGCTAGTACAAACAAACATTCGTGTCTGGTGCATTCGCATTTCGTGTCTTCGTTCCCACTGGCTTCCCCTCCTTTCTGGTTCTTTTCCTCTTTCCTGCTATGTTTCTTCCTCCTTGCTGCTACTTTTCCTGCAATGTCTTGTTCAGGGAGGAAGGTGCATGCCCGTCATTTTCTAATGTCTTTTTCACAATCCACATTACTTTTCTCCTAACACTAGCAGAGCATCCCACTACTTAGCAATATACCATTTTCTTCCTTCCCCTTTCCTTTCCTTCCTATATGTTATACATTTTTTTCATTTTTTTCCCTCCTTCCCGTCCATTTCTCCTGCTTTTTTTTTTTTTTTTTTCTTTTTTTTTTTTTTTTTTTTTTTTTTTTTTTTTTTTTTTTTCTACTTTTTTCCTTCTTGCATGTTTCTTCCGTTCAGTTTTTTCTTTTCCTTTTTGTTTTTTTTTTTTTTTCCTGCTCCTAGTAGAAAAGGTTCAACATAAGTGTCCGCGATTTGAAATTTCATTCCAAAATGGACGGACAGTTCTTATATTCGTGTAAGACGATGGA
>JADBJO010005035.1:65000-70000 GCA_016801955.1 Conus betulinus | reverse complement strand
AAAATACAGAGAGGACAGGAGATAGAGACAGACAGACAAGAGAGAGACAGAGAGACATGCTGATAGATAGAGACAGAGAGAGAGAGAGAGAGAGAGAGAGATAGAGGAGAGAGACAGACAGACAGAGACAGAGAGACAGAGAGAGAGGAGAGAGAGAGAGAGATGGGCGGGCAGACAGACAGACGGAGGGAGGAAGGGGGGGTGGGGAACCGTAGAGAGAGAGAAAGAGAAGAGAGAGAGATGGATAAAGAGCAGAGAGAAGGAGATACCGAGAGAGATAGGTGAGATGGGAGAAGGTAGAGACGCAAGACAGAAGGAGGGACAGGGGAGAGAGGAGAGAGAGATAGAGAAGAGAGAGAGAGAGATTGGGTAGGGAAGACGACAGACAGACGAGAGGAGAGTGGGAGAGAACAGAAGGAAGGGGGCAGAGAGGAGTCAGAGAGAGAACGTGGAGAGAGAGAGATTCGACAGAACAGAAGCAGAGAGCAGAGAGAAGGGAGAGTAGACATGCAGAGGGACAGACATAGGAAGAAGAGGGGGGACCGATTAGGAAGTAAGAGAGCGAGAGAGAGAGAGAGACGAGGGGAGGGAGAGGAGAGAGAGAGGAGATGGGGAGGGCAGACACGGACAGGCATCCCTCTCAGACAGACAGCACACAGCAGTCAGACAGTCAGGACAGACAGACAGTCAGACAGGGCACTGTAAGTTCTTACTCTCATGACCTCTTGGAGTTACTCTTCGCTCACCACTGTCCCGGGTCGCCGTTTGCCCTCCACCCCCCCATACCCCCCCCGCCCCTCCCTTTTCTGTCCTAAACTGGGTCTAAGGGACGGTTATTAGTGCAGAGAGAGAGAGAGAGAGAGAGAGAGAGAGAGAGAGAGAGAGAGAGAGAGAGAGAGAGAGAGCATTTTTTTTTTTTGTGCATACAATGATTTCTTTCATGGTGCTAGGAGTGTTTTACAAGGACAAAACGTGACGGACGCAGAATTTCCGGGACGTTTGCGAATCAAAGATTACACAGGAAAGGACGGTTGAGAGAGAGAGAGAGAGAGAGAGAGAGAGAGAGAGAGAGAGAGAGAGAGAGAGAGAGAGAGAGAGAGAGAGAGAGAGAGACTCAGTGTATGTGTGTGTATGTGTGCGCGTGTGTGTGTGTGTTGTGTGTGTGTGCGTGTGTGTGTGTGTGTGTGTGTGTGTGTGGTGTGTGTGTGTGTGTGTGTGTGTGTGTGTGTGGAAAAAGCATTACTTTCTTTTTTTGGCTGACATTCCTGCTCCTGATAAGACCAGAAACTACAAAAGAAAAGAAAAGTGATAGAGAAATGTCAACACATTATTGAAACATTATCAGCTTGGCACACATGCATAGACTCTCTCTCTCTGTCTCTGTGTCTGTCTGTCTGTCTGTCTGTCTGTCTGTCTGTCTGTCTGCGCTCACACATACAGACACAGACACACACACAGACACACAAGTACACTCATGCATGCACACACACGCGCGCCGCCCCGCACACCTCACACACACATGCACAACACACACCACACACACACACACACACACACACACCACACACACACACACACACACACACACACCACACACACACACACACACACACACACACACACACACACACACACTCGCATTCATGCACACAGTGGAACAATGAAATTAGAAGCGAGGACTGAGGGAGTAAGAGAACACAGTCAGAGGTAAGTCGGTGCTGATAAGGTATAAATCACCTGTACGTGCTTGAGAGAAGACCATAAAGAAGCAGTTGTTTAGAATTGTTTTCATACAGACAGACTCTCTGTCTCTCTCTCTCTCTCTCTCTCTCTCTCTCTCTCTCCTCTCTCTCTCTCTCTCTCTGATTAAAAGCCTTTGTAGAACAATGCTAAACCCTTAGAATATGGCAGTTCCTTTTAAAGTGTGGCATACCCCCCTTGTGGAGTCTAAACAGCAGTTTCTTTGCAAGTTCGATGTCTGCTCCTTCTGGCAGTCAAAATGGCAGTTCTTTTGAAAATTCCACGTCTGCATCTCCGGCTCAAAAGGGATGTCTAACGTAGAGCATCTGCAACAGTGAAAATGACAATTCCTTTTAGAGATCAACGTCTACTCCTTCGGCAGTCAAAGTGGAAGTTTCTTCTAAAGTTTAGAATCTGCTAACTGCGGGAGACGAAATGGCGGACTCCAAGTAAAGTGGTCATCTGCCTGCTGCTCGGCGGTGAAAATGAAAGTTCCACTTAAAAGTGCGGTGTCTGCTCTTGTGGCAGTCACAATGACACTTTCTGTTAAAGTGGGCTTAGGATCTTCTGGGAATCAAAATCGCAAGTTTCTTTTGCAGTTTGGCATCTCCTCTTTGTAAGAATCAAAATGACAGTTTCTTTCAAAGTGGACATCTGCTCCTTACGGGAGTTCAATCTGTTTGTTTCTGTTAAAGTTGAGGCTGTCTTCCATGAGAGACTCGAAACCAAAACGTGAGACTGCAGACACGGTGCCCTCCCACTAGCCTATCATGCACCAACATTTACGTACAGATGGATGGTTGCGATGATGTGAGTGGCGTAGATAATGTTAAACAGGTACCCAAGATCTGACCTGCTGGTAGGGTTAATACACACGGCAGACATCTGCTAAGCTGTGTTCCTCAGGCCCTCGTCGTAAATCCTCTCATCTCAGTTATAAATTCATTTGTCCATCAGCGGCAGATCCTGTGGAATGTGGTCTCGAGACTTAGCAGATGTAGTGTTGCGAATGTCGACATGTCTGCACGCAGCGACACCTCCTTGAAGAAACTGAAGCTGATGACGTAATGCCAAATGATGGGGAGCAGTGCTGAGGGAATGTGCGGAAATAATCGCAGTGGAATTTGGGAAGGGACATTCGGTAAGGGGAAAAAAAAGTATGTGCGTTCCATTGTTCAAGCTCATGTAGAAAAGTAAGAGAGAGAGAGAGAGAGAGAGAGAGAGAGAGAGAGAGAGGAGAGAGAGAGAGAGAGAGAGAGAGAGAGATCACGGTTTCAAGAAAAAAAGAGAGAAATATGGTGACGGTGGCAGGATGGGAATGAGGGCGGGGGAGGGGGAAGGGGGAGGTGCGTGAGAGGGAGGGCATAACAGTGACATTCAGGAAGAAACAATCATTGAGAGAAAAGAAAAGAACCTTAGCATTCATTTATTTCAGATCACGTAGCACAGAAATGTGAAACGGGGTGCGGGAGTGGAGTTTCGTCTTCCATGGCAGAGAGAGAGAGAGAGAGAGAGAGAGAGAGAGAGAGAGAGAGAGAGGAGAGAGAGAGAGAGAAAGACAGAGACAGAGACAGAGACAGAGAGACAAAGACGGAGACAGACAGAGACAGAGACAGGCAGACAGACAGACAGACAGACGAGAAATAGAGAGAGACAGGGAAAGAGACAGAGACCAGAGACAGACTGACAAACAGACAGACACAAGCAGACAGACAGACAGACACAGACAGACAAGCACAGACAGAGAAAATAGTAAGAAAGACAGACGGATAGATAAACAGACATACAGAGAGACAGAGACAGACAGGAACAGAGACGGACAGAGAGGCATACAGATATACAGCAGAGACAGACAAGACAAGAGAGAGAGAGAGAGAGAGAGAGAGAGAGAGAGAGAGAGAGAGAGAGAGAGAGAGAGAGGAGAAGAGCACGGTCGAAAAAAAAAAGATGGTGGTGCTGGTAGGATGTGCGTGTAAGAGATGGAAGTGCAGGATTGAGGAGTAAGGAATTGGGGGGGGGGGGGGGGGGGGGGGGGGTGGGGGGGCAGTGGGAGGGTCACGACAGTGACCCTAAAAGGGAAGAAACTGGTCAATGCAAAAAAAAAAAAAAAAAAAAACGTTTGCCTTCATTTGTTTCGGATTACTTTAGAAATGGGATACAAGGGTGCGGGGGTAGAGTTTTGTCTTGCGTAGCGCAGAGAGAGAGAGAGAGAGAGAGAGAGAGAGAGAGAGAGAGAGAGAGGAGAGAGAGAGAGAGAGAGAGAGATGAGAGAGAGAGAGAGCATTTTGGAGCAGACAATGATTTCTTTCAGTGCCAGGAAAGTTTCAGAATGACAAAATGACGACCGGTGCAGAATTTCTAGACGTTTGGCGACTCATAGATTACACAATAAAAAACGATTTTTAAATTCGCGCCCACGCCCGCGAGTGTGTGTGTGTGTGTGTGTTGTATGTGTGTGTGTGTGTAGTGTGTGTGTGTGTGTGTGTGTATGTGTGTGTGTGTGTGTCCACGCGCGCAGGTGTATGTGGCGAGGACACGCGTGTGTGTGTGTGTGTGTGTGTGGTGTGTGTGTGTGTGTGTGTGTGTGTGTGTGTGTGTGTGTGCGTGCGTGCGTGCGTGCGTGCGTGTTAGTGGTGTGTGTGTGTGTGTGTGTGTGTGGTGTGTGTGTGTGTGTGTGGTGTGTGTGCTTGCGCACACGCATGTTCTGTACGAGTGTGTGTGTATGTGTGTGTGTGTGTGTGTGTGTGTGTGTGTGTGTGTGTGTGTGTGTGTGTGTGTGCTTGCGCACACGCATATTTCTGTACGAGTGTGTGTATGTGTGTGTGTGTGTGTGTGTGTGTGTGTGTGTGTGTGTGTGTGTGTGTGTGTGTGTGTGTGTGCTCGCGGGCGCGCGCCCGCGTGAGTATGTGAGTGTGTGTCTGTGAGTGTCTGTGTGTTTGCGTACGCGCATGTGTGTGTGTGTGTGTGGTGTGTGTGTGTGTGTGTGTGTGTGTGTGTGTGTGGTCCCGTGCGTGCTTGTGTGCGTGTGTGGGTGCGTGCGGGGTTGTGTGTGTGTGCGTGTGTGTGTGCGTGTGGTGTGTGTGTGTGTGTGTGTGTGTGTGTGTGTGTGTGTGTGTGTGTGTGTGTGTGTGTGTGGTGTGTGCACCCGTGCGTGCTTGCGTGCGTGTGTGTGGGTGCGTGCGGGGTTGTGTGTGTGTGTGCGTGTGCGTGCGTGTGCGTGCGTGCGTGCGTGCGTGCGTGCGTGCGTGTGTGTGGTGCGT
>JADBJO010005035.1:52500-60000 GCA_016801955.1 Conus betulinus | reverse complement strand
CTTGGTTCTCAAAGGCGAAAGGGGAACCAGGCTTCACGAGAAAGAAGCAGAATTTTGATGCGGCGAAAACGACAGCCGCGTCAGTGTATGAAGTAGATGGGAGATAATTCATATGTGCCTTTAGACTCGACAAAATACTTTTACGAAAACATTTCCAGTATCATAGCTGTGTTGGTATTAACGATAGGAAGACAGGCGACTCCATGCTAATGTTTCTGCACAGCAAGAGACAAGTACATCTTTACAATTTCCGGCCTGTCACTCAAAGAGCGTGCCAACCTCATCAGAAAACCCCTTCATGTGTTGGCATTAGGATGGTGCGGCATTACTATTATTTGCTATCCATCACTGATGACGGCCGAACGTTCTTGCTCCGGCACACCCCTCTCCCCCTCCCCTCTCCCCTGCTTCAGCCTACTGTCCCTACCCCCTTCATCCTTAGCACTGTTTACAGACTTCAAGAGACCTACTTCAGCTATCAATTCCAAATTGGGTCAGTCCAGAAAGAGCCGAGCATGTCATGCTGAAGAGCCAGACACATACTGAACCTCGTACGCAACGGGCTTTGGAGCCGGGGCCTCGAGCGATGCAATGATTTCAACAAATGTTTGGTGGCAAGCAGAGACTTCTAAGGTGAAGCTGCCTGCCTCTTCCAACCTCCAGCGTTTTTTGCTCCTCACTGTTGGAGGACAAAGTGGTCCACCCCCCTAAATTGTGTAATTACAGGTTCAGGCGAAACTGTTTTAAGGACTGCGGTAATCAGTTGCTAGGATCAGACCCCATGTCGCCCTTTGCATCCACTACTTAATCAAGCCATCTTCTGAGATTTTGCATGTAAGTGGAATGAGAAATGTCTGCGCCTAACGTCAGGCATCGACTTTTTTTTTTTTTTTTTTTGCTCTATGAGTAAAATCTGCTGGACAGTTATGTTAATCTCTCTCTCTCTCTCTCTCTCTCTCTCTCTCTCTCTCTCTCTCTCTCTCTCTCTTGAAGAGATTAACATTTTTCATGTGATCTAATATTTTCGCGGACGAAAGATTTTTGTTAAACGAAAGTTTCTGTGTTTTTAAATTTTTTATTTATTATTTATTTTTAAGTAAGTAGTGTGTTTTTAATGTGTTGTGTGGACCATCATTTTATTTTAATGTCTTGACAGTCGACTTCAATGCAGTGATAGCCCTTTTCGGTCGGCTGGGATAAAAAAAAAATTCTCTCTCTCTCTCTCTCTCTCTCTCTCTCTCTCTCTCTCTCTCGTGAGTGGCCTCCCTTGGCCGGCTGCCGGCACAGACGTATTTCAGCCGTTCCGCTAAATTTCTCCTTGTATCAACCGTAAACCCGTCTAGCCCGGCATGCCTGTCGAAGGTCTCCCTTCCACTTTAGAGACCACACTCAACGCTGCCGTGGAAGAAATGACATTGTCGTCGTACAACATAGAGGGCAGATGAAAAAACAAACTGTCGTCATTCTACGATTCACTACAACTAGCGAACAGCCCCCTGCCACGGCAAGTCAAGGCCACAGCATTGAGGATCGTCGCAAGTGCCCGTCACAGCTGAACAGGGATAGGCAGAGAGCAGAGACCTACAGAAACAATCAAAAGAAAAAAGGCAAGTGAAAATGTATGTTTTCGGTCCGGTTTATTTTTGCCCACACCACTAGTATATCATTCACCACCACGTGGACAGAACCAGCGACAGTCCTGCTGCATATGATGAGATTTTTAAGAGTGATAACCATCTCCTTGCGTTTGTAAGCCAACCTGCAGAAGAAACACGGCACAGCGACAAGCAGACAGCAATCGACATGCAGCAGAGTGACGAAGATTCTGTGACAAGGGGCACAAGATGAAGTAGTTGATGTTGGATTTGAGATCAGTGAAGCCAAGTGCTGTCTGTGTCGATGAATGCTGTGATGTGGGTTTGTGATCAGGGACAGGCCTCCGTGTGGTTGAAACAACAGAACGACCTTCCAGAGAACGTGACTGTCAGTGGCAATATGGCGTACCTACAGAGATGATAAGAAAACATGGACAGCGTCATCATTTATGACAGAGAAAATGTGCAAACTTTCAGCAGCAATTCAGCTGCGGAGAAAGGAAATCTTGACGACTGTGGATAAACTTTTAGGTATTCATAATGACAATCACGTCGGTATTCGATGTTCTTTTATTTGCTTCCGTGATTTGGCTTCTTCATCGTGATGTTGTTTTTCTGACATTGAGTGTTCGTGTTTATTCTTTGATATTCAATTCCGATCAGCCCCACCCCACCGTAACAACTGCCTGAGAATGGGCTTTGTAAGCTTACCTCATTATATCATTCATTCTCTCTCTCTCTCTCTCTCTCCTCTCTCTCTCTCTCTCTCTCTCCTTCTCTCTCTCTCTCTCTCTCTCTTGATTCCCACAACAACGGCGGCTAGGACGGGGGAGGAACGGCAACATCAGTAACAGTGGTGCAGAAGTGGGGCTGGGGAGGGAGGATGGGGGAGGGGGGGGGGGGGGGGGGAATGGGAGCCACCAGGACTTCTCATAAGGCACAAAGATGGACACTCGTCCTACACGTGTTGAGAAAAAGGTGGCGAAGTTTAGGGGGGTGGGGGGGGGGGGGGTACGAGGGAATTGGATAGGGGGGTTGATGGGGTGTGGTGGTGGTGGAGAGTGCATATTGTCTACAATGGCTAATGACGTGTATCCGAGATGCATTTTTTTTTTCAGAATTAGGCTCCCTAGGGCAAAATCAGATTATAAATAGATAAACGAATAAGTAAATAGATAAATGAATAATTGAATATAAATAAATAAATACTAAAATAAACACTTCAGTCACAGACGGGAAAGGAGGGGAAGAGGGAAAGGGATGGGTGAATGAGGATGGGTGCGAGGGAATCGGATTTCCGGAATCTCTCAACTACACCCCCTCCCCCTTCCACTCTTCCCGACACTCCACTCTTTCAGCTTGCTCTGTATCTGTGGCTTTTTGTGTGTCGGTCAATCTGTCTGTCTGAAGATCTGATCGAAACCTTTTAGGGTCCGCGGAATTAAAATCATCATGATCAAACCCCGCGTCGCTCTTTGCGGATATTGTAGAGCTCAAGTTATGCGCTGGTCCATTGATTTATATGCAGCAGGCAATGTCAGCGCTTAAAGCGGGTGTTTTCGACCTTTTCTTTTGATTGCTTTAAACTCAGAGTAAATTCATTCAATGCATGTCAGTTATAAACATCTTCACACGCCCCCTCTCCACCCCCCCCCCCCCCCCCCCACCCCCCACACACACACACACACACAACACACAAACACCCACACACACACACACACCACACACACACCTCTCTCCTGGGTCCCTGTCTCTGCCTCTGCCTCGGTCAGTCAGTCTGTCTGTCTGTTTCTCTCTGTCTCTGTCTCTGCCTCTCTCTCCTCTCTCTCTCTCTCTCTCTCTGTGTGTGCGCGCGGGCGCGCGCTTGGAAATGTGTGGTGTGTTGTCGTGTTGTGTGTGGGGGGTTGGTGGGGGGGGGGGGGGGGGGGGGATGCGTGCGTGTGTGTGCTGTTGTGTGCGTGCGTGAGTGCGAGTGTTTGCGTGCGTGCGCGCGCGCATGTGTGTGTGTGTGTGTGGTGTGGTGTGTGTGTGTGTGTGTGTGTGTGTGTGTGTGTGTGTGTGTGAGACCCTCAACCTATTCAAACTTACTTTTCGCTTTTTCTTTTTTTTTTTTTTTTCTTCATTCTGTCTTCAGCTAAAATCTCACAGCATACCGAATAATATACTGTGCACATAAAACCAGGAGATTGATATTTCCAAGTAACATGCCGCATTCTTATCGACGCTTCCGAAGACTTTCAATTTTCAAAGATAATTTATAATATGCGTTTTAGATGTGGAGAGAGAGAGAGACAGAGAGACAGAGAGAGAGAGAGAGAGAGAGAGGAGAGAGAGAGAGAGAGAGAGAGAGAGAGAGAGAGAGAATGATTTTTTAATCTGTCGAAATGAGCCATAACAAATAAACACACACACACACACACCACACACACACACACACACACACACTCTCTCTCTCTCTCTCTCTCTCTCTCTCTCTCTCACACACACACACACACCACACACATCTCTCTCTCTCTCTCTCTCTCTCTCTCTCTCTCTCTCTCTCTCTCTCTGTTATACAAGACAGTCTAAAAGCCTAGAAGTGAGGCGGGGGGAGGAAACGCCTCTGTAGTTGTTAACGACCGTGTTGGTGATGTTTCTTCCCAACCACTGAGAAACACAAAGGACATGGGACACACACGACAAAACATTCATCCGTTCTTTCTTCTCTTTACTATATCGTCTTACATTCATTTATTTCTATATTTTTCATTAGTTCTTCATTTCGCATTTTCTTTCTTTCTTACCTTTTGTTTTTCCTTTTTAGTTTTCTGTCATTTTCCTTCTTTCTTTCTTTCTTCTTTTATTCTTCTTTCTTTATTTATTCATTTCTTTAATCGTCTGTCTTTCTTTTCTTATTTTCTTTTATTCGTCCTTTCTTTTTCTTTCTTTTTGTCTTTCGAGCTTCCTTTCTTTGTTCCTTTCTTTCTTTCTTTCTTTCTGACTTTATGCCTTGTCTCTTTGTCTCCCTGTGTTTCCTTCTGTCTTTTCTTTCTTATCTCTTTTTTTCCTTCTTTCTTTTTTCTTTGTTGTTTTCACTTTATGGCCTGTCTGTCTGTCTGTCTGTCTGGTCTGTCTGTCTGTCTTCTTCAGTCACCTGACTGATGTCTCTCTCAGATAAGAAGAAGTGATCGTCTGTGCTTTGGTTTCTTGGTTAGTCAATCTCTCTCTTCTCTCTCTCTCTCTCTCTCTCTCTCTCCTCTCTCTCTCTCTCTCTCTCTATCTCATCTCTCTCTCTATCTCGACCCCAATCCCCCACCACTGTTTGCCTGGATGTCTGTTCTCTTGCCTCTCGTCTCTAATCGGTAATTTGTCTGTTTTCTTTTATTTGTGTTTGGCCTCTGTCTGTATCCTGTCTTTTCTCTCTCTCAGTCTCATTCTTTCAAAATTACTAACAACAGTACAGATGAAGAGAGGAGAGGGAGAGAGATGAGAGGGTAGGGAGGATGAGAGGAGGAGAGCTGAGATGGAGGGATAGAGAGAAGAGAGAGAGAGAGAGGCGAGAGAGGGCGAGAGAGGGGGAGTGGAGGCTGAGGGAGGAGAGAGGAGAGGAGAGAGAGAAGAGAAGGGAGAGACGAGAGAGAGGCGTTAAAAAGACGAAAAGAGATGCGGTCGTCCGCCCTGATGCGGTGAGTTCATAGTTGTTCCAAGTTTGGCGTTAAGCATAGTGCCTTCAGTTCACACACACAACACACACCACACACACACACACAACACACACACAACACACACAAATAATACACACGCACACAAATAAACTAACAACCACACACACACACACACCACACACACACACACACACACACACCACGCACACACACCCACACACAAACGCACGCACCGCACGCACCAACATTTTAATCCCCACCCCCCCCCCCCCCCCCTTCTTACTCCAGATTCAGTAACCGAGAAACAGAAGGTTGGTGCGAGTGAAAAAGACTGAAGAAAGAGACAGAACGAGAAAAGGGGGATTGGAAAACAAAAAAAAGAGGGGTGTCAGAATGGACTAACTGAGGTGAAACCCTGGTTCTGATACGACATTCTCTCTCTCTCTCTCTCTCTCTCTCTCTCTCTCTCTCTCTCTCTCTCTCTATCATTTCTGCATGTAGACACATTACTGACGACGAAGAAACACTTTCTGTTCCACTGTAGATGCTGTAATGGAAGTTTGCAGTCAAATTGTTTCGCTTTCCAGTTAGATATAGCGAAAGACAAAATGTCGCTGTTGTGTTATCATCAGATGATGAACTGTAATGAAATCAGTTGCGAAAGCATCGCGGAAGCATGAAAATTAGGACTGAGAAGGATAGGTGAATTTAAGATAATGGTATTATAAGAGATATCTGACTGAATATTATCATTCATCGCATGTGGAAGAGATCCAGTAAGATACAATGTCATCATTTGATTGAGTGAATGGTCGTCGAGTCAGGTCTTATGATTTTTTTAACCCTTACAGCATTAATCCTGTGCGTGAGGACTTACGGAAATGTTAACTGAATTTATTTGTTTGTGTAAACCTTTTTGATTGATTTGAGACACACTAGAATGAATGTGCACTATTGTTTGACGGAAAGGAAAAGGGGAAATGTATTGTTCTGTTTTGTTTGTTAACTCTCTCCCCGCCTCCTTGTCCTTGCAAAAGACCTCTCAAAAGCTCTCTCTCTCTCTTCTCTTCTCTCTCCTCTCTATCTCTCTCTCTCTCTCTCATCTCTCTTCTCTCTCTCCTCTCTGTCCGTCCTTCTGTCTATCTTCTGTCTGCATACTTGCCTATGTCCGTCTGTTTCTCTGTCTGTCCCTCACACACACACACACACACACACACACACACACACACACACACAAACACACACACACCACACACACACGCACACACACACACAAACGGCACGAACACACCACAAAATAAACACGCGCGCGCGCGCGCAAGCATCACAATTACACACACACACACCACACACAACACACACACAACACACACTACTCTCTCACACTCACACACATACACACACATACATGTGCGCGCCGCGCCACACACACACGCACACGTACACACACACACACACACAACAACACACACACACACACACACACACACACACACACACACACACAGCGCCACGTACAGGACACACACACACACACACCAGTCACACACACCACAACACACCACCCACACACGAACACACACACACACACACCACACACGCACGTACCCACCACACACCCACACACCCCCCCCCCCCCCCCCCACCCCCCCCCCCCCCCAACCCCACACACCCACACCCACACACCCACAACACAAACACACCACACACGCCACGCGTACACCACACACACAACACACACACACACACACACCCACACACACACACACACACACCACACACACACACACACAAAACACACACACGCACACACAACTTTCTGGTCGGTTCTCATCAGCCTACGTAGATCAGTTGGCTTGCCACTCTGAAAAACTCTCGCTTTCTGCATCAACACCTCACTCACCACCCACCACAAACACACCACCGCCGCCAATCTCTTCCTTCCGTTTCCATCAATACCGAGAAGCCAAAATAAACCCGCAGACACTCATGCAGGCACCGTGTATACACAGCCTCACACACAGTGAAGATATGATCAATATGAAGCCAACAACAAAAATGTGAGCCAAAGAGACAACACCGGGCCTGGTCAAAATGATGTCTCGCAGAAAGGGAAAGAATGAATGGAATCTAACAACCATCCACCCCTTTTTTCCCCCCGAAGAAGGAAAAAGGCTAGCGATTGTCCATCTATCTATCTCTCTATCTATCTACTATCTATCTCTCTATAATCTTATCTGTGCTCAATTATCTATCTA
>JADBJO010005035.1:40000-47500 GCA_016801955.1 Conus betulinus | reverse complement strand
ACAGACACGCGAACTAAAAAATAAAAAGCCGAAATTTCAGAAACGAAGACTACAGCAAGTCTAGAGAATGTAACAGGACTAGTTGTTACAGACAACTTTTACACGTAGTAATTAACATTCATGTGAACCTGGTCTGTGTCACGAGTTACTATCAGCGTCACTCCACGGCACCCACATGACAATAATGTAAGGGATTTGTTTGGAATATCTGTCACACAACTTTCCCATCATTTTACACCTGTTATCGGTTCCAAAGACAACTATGCCCCCGGTGGTGAAAAGACGGATTCATGTTCACATCTTTCTGTGTCAGACTCATCACCATCCATTTGTAAACTTGTCTGATTGTTAATCTTTACTAACATTGAAACCGTCAAGCGCCGGAACGGGAGAGCATATAATATATCCCATTTTTCTCCGACTGGCAGATAGAGTCGGAAAAGGTGAGCAACTGTCGACGAATTCATCACAAGAGAAACGCATTTATCTCCCCTGCCCTCTCCATTCCCATGCTATTATGTGGTGAACCTAAAGCCCAGAGTGATGTGTGGTTTAGGCTGTTAATTTCATCTGAAGAGAAGAATGATCTCAACGAGCCTTTCTTGTTTGTTTGTTTATTCGTTTTTTTGTTTTGTTTTTTTTTTTTGTTTTGTTTTTTGTATGCAGGTTGATGACCTATTTAACGGTCAGATAAGTTGATTATCTCGCTTTCCTCGCTGCACGTTTCTTGGTGATAACCCTTTCAACTAGAGCTCTTGTCTCTCACAGAAGGACCTGTGTTGACACCATTTCATCACATGTTTAGGTGTTCAAAAACAGGCGTAACGGCAAGCGCAGAAAACGGAGAGAGAGAGAGAGAGAGAGAGAGAGAGAGAGAGAGAGAGAGAGAGAGAGAGAGAGAGAGAGAGAGAGAGGGAGAGAGAGAGAGAGAGAGAGAGAGAGAGAGAGAGAGAGAGAGAGAGAGAGGAGAGAGAGAGAGAGAGAGAGAGAAATACTGGTCCAACAAAAAGGAATGGGAGAAAAAAAGACAATACAAATGCAACGCGTTTCAATCCTTACATCTTCTACGTACAAATCAAACGACTGACAAACTGGTGACACCAGTCATATTTTCTGAGGGGTGGGGTGATTGGTATTGATTCATAGGGCCAACTCAGTGGTTGAATCTGTAAAAGAAAGCAGAATAACGCTTAGAGGAATGACATTTTACCGAGCATAGGGGCATTGTAAACCCAAACCGGAGGCTCCACATTTCTTGGAGGACGCATGACTTCGAGAATTCCTATGAGAAAGGGGATATAATATCACTGCCTCAGTGCTTACATCGTTTTGAATTGTTAAGTTCTGGCCAAAAAGAAAGGGGAAATTGCTGTATTGTGCTTGAATGAAGACAATCTGGCTGGTGGTGTTACCAAACAGACGAGGGAAGAATATTGGACGGTGTTCTAAAGTGTGTTCGTTATCCGCAAGCGATACCTCTGTATAAAACTTGAGTTTTTCTGATTAGGGAGAGCGCGTCTTTGTAGTATGGTCATCTCTTTAAAACATTTTCTTTCGGAGATTTTTTTTTCTTATGTGAAAATCAAACTGAATTTTTACAACACAAGATTTACTGTTCCGCTGAACGAAAGAGACGCACAAATGACAAGACAAAACGACGCGTTTTGACCCCTTTGGTCTTCTTCAGGAAAGACAAACAACATTTAAGACGATGAAAACGAAGAACGAACAATCACTTACCTCCTGAAATCGGGCGTAAAATTGCCAAGGATGATTTCCTTATTGCACTGGGATGTTATAGTGAGCTAATCACATGCTTTCGTCGAGAAAAGAATTTCACGTCCCCCTGAGAGATTAGAACTCAGAGGGGAAAAAAAAAAAAAAAAAACACAGGTTAATAGAATACCTGAACCTGAGATCTTTCGGTGTCTTATTCGACTACGCAATACGCGGGGCCACCTTTCTGTATCTGATTCACTCTCTGCCCGGTTTCTCTCTGGGAAAACGCCTTAATTCGACTTGACCCGTGCTTCATTTTGCTTTCGACCTTAATTCGACTTGACCCGTGCTTCATTTTGCTTTCGACCTTAATTCGACTTGACCCGTGCTTCATTTTGCTTTCGATCTTCCCATTAAGGCATGACCAGTCCATGATTATGCGAGACATGATGTCTACCAAGACCTTGGAGAGAGAGAGAGAGAGAGAGAGAGAGAGAGAGAGAGAGAGAGAGAGAGAGAGAGAGAGAGAGAGACAGAGAGAGAGAGAGAGAGCATGAGGAGAGAGAGAGAGAGAGAGAGGAGAGAGAGAGAGCGAGCGAGAGAGAGAGAAGAATGATGAAGGAGATGGGGGGAGAGGAAGGTCAGAGTCATCACAACAGAAGATGTCTGACAGGTCTGTAGTCAGACCGTGCTGATCTTAGAGAGTGCCGAGAGAGAGACTGTGTTTGTTTCGGCTGTATGAAGGAGAGAGGCAGAGAAGTACATAGGTGTTGTACATCAGGACTTTTAGGACAGAGAGACAGAAACGTGACGAAGATATCATCACTGGACATAAGACGAAGGTTCTGTGTTGAACAGCGAGTCGTGACAATGGTGTCCCAAATGATTCTGGCTGAGAGTGGCAACCTGTTGAGAGAGAGAGCAGGTTTGAGTCATTGTGAAGTTGCGGAACCTGCTGTGTAGCCGTACAGGAGTCGCCACAGAATGTGTGGCTGGAGCTGGGAGAGGAAGGTCAGAGTCATCAAAACAGGAAACAGAAGATGTCTGACAGGTCTGTAGTCTGTTTCTTTCGTGCTGATCTTAATTTGATCTGTGCCGATGCAAGCTACGTATTTGTAACTGCGTTGTTTCGGCTGTATGAAGGCATTTATGGTTGTGCAGTGAACTGTACATAGGTGTTGTAACATCAGCTTTACATCAGTCAAGAATAACCCTAAACGTGACGAAGATATCATCACTGGGCATAAAACTAACGAAGGTTCTGTGTGAACAGCGAGTCGTGACAATGGTGTCCCAAATGATTCTGGCTGCTGCTGTTGGCAACCTGTTGTTATGGGAGACAGTACAGTGCCAGCATGTTTTGGTCATTGTGAAGTTGCAGAATCTGCTGTAGCCTTACAGCCCAGTTTTGTCGCCACAGACGTTGCTGGAGCTGTTGCAGGCGAATGTTCTGTCTGGTGGTGGTGGAGCAGATGTTGTACTCTGGTGCCTACGCTCTCTTATCTCCTATTGGTTCTTATTCTCTTCTTCGCGCACCATCATCCTCCAGGGCCTGTCTCTATATGCTGTGCTCTGCTGCGCAACATTTCTGACCTGTTTTCGTGTCTGGTTTCAAGGTAGGTCTAATCTGAAAGCGCAGAGAGGGTCTTCAAGCCAGTGTTGTAATAGAGGAAATTTCTAAACCGGATACATTTGTAATATTCTCGATCATAAGTGTTCATTTTCAAACATTGAATCAACGACTGTTGCTAGACAATTGAGGAAGCCGAATGATAGATAGGCGCAGCCTCCAGTTATTGACATAAGCTTTGGGCCGTTATGTAATGGAGCTCATCTTTCGGTCCTCATAAAGTCAAGTATTTTATCGCTTGAATTTATCGTACAGGTTACTTGCAAACACTACAGCGTTCTGTGAGAACACGCTATCATCCATTTTACTGACATGGCCAGTCTATGGAAGGCAAGGATGTGTGAGCTGACTGCTGGATGTCCTTATCGGGGACACGGTCTTTTCATGTGATGCCCTGTAGTCCTCTGAGACAGCTGAACGCAAGGTGTTGAGCCGATGTCTTTTCTTGAATATGCTGTCCATACACACACACACACACACACACACACACACACACACACACACACACACACACACACACACACGCACGCACGCACGCACGCGCGTACGCACGCACGCACGCACACACACACACACACACACACACACACACACACACACACACACACACACACACACACACACACACTCAGAGAAGACAGGTATCAACCCAGTTTCAGCTGCGTTTTGTGTAAATTCTCATCTCTCTGGACTGCAAACCGTTCCATTCAGAAAAAAAAGACGCTGGCATCTAGTCTGTAGAAAAACGCACAGTGCGTCAGTGCTTCTACCATGTTTGATCAACAGCGCATGCCTGCGCTGTCTGTTTTCAGTTCCACCCCCTCCCCTCTCCCTGATTCATCATCTCTCCTCTTAGGTACCACAAGCATCTTCTAGTCACAAATAGCATCCCCTCCACCCTCCCGGAAAAAAAAAATGTCCTAGAACTGTCTTCCATTGCCATTTTTTTTTTTTTTTTCATTGTACGTATTTTCTTCTTTCTCATTTTCCTTATGTTTTGCTTTTTTTTTTCTTTCTTTCTTGTGTTTGTTTAGTTTTTTTGTGTTGTTTTCCCTTGTTTTTCGTTGTTACCTTTCCAGCTTCTTCATCTCGTATTGCTGGTTCTGGGATCTGGTCCTCCTTTCCAACCCTCTTCAAGACGCGCACCCAGCAGCTCTTCTGACTGGGTAAAACATTCGGGTGGGTGTCAGCTGTCCCAGTACTCTGAACATATGGGCTTTGAACACGCATTTTGTGTGTCCTTTGTATAAAACAATCGCTTTTTGTGTGTAATCTGATGGTGATACCCGGATTAGCTTGCCCCCAGTACCACAATACTATATCCTGTGTTATGAGTTTAAGGGGGGTGGATGAAAGGTGGAGGGTGGGTGGGTGGTGGTAGGGGTGTGGTGGAAGAAAGAAGCTGACGAGTGGGTGGAGGTAGGGGCGGGGGTAGATTTAACTATATACAGAATGTGTATGTTGCCTGTGTCCTTTTTTCTCGCTTGTCTATCTGTTCAGTGTCTGTTATTGTTATTGTTGTTGTTCAGATTTTGTTTTGATTCGTTCTGTGTCTCTAGATTTTGTCGGTTTGATTTTTTTTCTTTCACACACTCATTCATTTGTCAAACTCTTTAACCAGATAAACAACCGTCCACACAAAGAAGAGTCATTACACTAGCTAAATAACGAACAAAAATAACAACCTAAAAATAAAAACACAACAGCAAAGAAACGAAAACAAGAAAAAGCATTTAAAAAAAGGAGAAGATTCCAACGTCTTTCATGTCTACACCTATGTAAGGCTTTAATTAAAGGAAATGCTAAGCCAGCCCAGTAAAGTCTGACCATTATCAGTGTTATCTTCCCCTACTCGACTTTATCAACGACGTTTTAGATAAGCGTCAGCAAAATGCTGAAGAAGTACAAGCGCTAGGATCTTCCCTGTTGCTAGATCTTTCTGAACAAATGTTTGTGCATGTCTGTTTTGTTTAACGTTTTGCAACACGCCGCGAAAAATGATCGCGACGCCGACTTACCACTGGGCAACATGGGGCAAAGATACACGCGGCGAGCGACATGTCACTCTGGACACGTTGCGAGAATGATAGGAACGGTCTTCTAAAATATGCATGGGCCGAATTTCCGGGAGAATAATGTCAGCGTACAGATACAGCCCTTCCTACGTCATATCATACCAATTAGCAAGCTACTCACAATCGATTTCATTGGTTAATTTGAAGAGGAAGCAACCAACTCGTCGGTGTCTTCAACCACTGAACCCAGTGCTCCTTGTTCGAAGTATGTCATTTTCAACTCAATCAAACAACAACGAATAATTATTTTGACTTTTAAAGTATTTATCATCACGAAGATGAAAGATAGCTCTATTTCGCTGTACAGAAATAAAGTCACTGTCGGATTTAGGCTTTTAGGAAAATTAATTGTAAAAAGGTCAAAATCAGGGGTCCTGAGGGAATTTCAGCCCTGTGATTGCAGTGTTAACTGGGCGCATAGAGCAGAACCAGGCTCTGTGTTGATAGTGTTAAGGTACCTATCTCTCTGTTTTACACAAACGACTACGGACGGATCTTCATGCAAACTTCAGATATCACACAGATTCAGAAGCAGAAAAAATGGCAGAAAGTTTCCGGAAAGGGCGGAAAGTTGACACAACAGCTACTGACAGGAAACACACGTTTTTGGCCTCCCTTGAAGCCTGACAGGAAGTGTGGGTTTTTCATCGCCCTTGAAATGATGTTTTTTTGTTTTAACAGAGCGTGCACGTTTGCAGAATAATAAAGTGTTTAGCGGTGTTCTCTGTTTCCCACCTGCTCTCTTCTTGCTTCGTTTAAACCCTGTTTTTCATCTTTACAAGTGTAGGTAAAGATCAGGCGGCATAATATGTTGTCTCCGCTTCTGCCTCTCTAAGTAAATAGGTAAGTAAGCAGTAAGTGAGCAGGTATGTAAATCACTCACTCACTCAGTGAGGGTCAGTCAGCAGTCAGTCAGTCAGTCAGTCAGTCAGTCAGCCAGCCAGCTGGTCGGTCGGTCACTCAGTCAATCTGTTTGTTAGTCCGTCAGGCAGTCAGTAAACAAGCAAGCAATAATCAATTGAGTAGCTTACTAATCAACTTGCCAGCTGACAGAATAGCCAACAAACGAGCTGACGAACGACCTAGCTAACTAACAAACAATTTCAAATTAACAGGTTTGGATCGGAATTGCGCAATTTGAGCGTCATGCATTCTTCTGTATTGAAAACAAGTCAAAAAGAAAGCATCACGTTTGTCCAGCTGAGTCTGATTCACATTACCTTGTGTAATCTTTCATCCTACGCAAAGTTATCGTTGATGTATCTGACCAATGTAAGTAAAGTGTTCAAGACGTTTTTTTTCCACATCATTTAGATCCCAGAGATAGCTTTTTTCTTCTTTTCATGAAAACACTGCATACAGCTGTCTGGTGAGAGAAAACTCAACAACTGACTAATCTCCACGCAGGCTTCAGACATCAGACAGGTTCAGAGAGCCCGAAATTATCAAGGAGAGCGTTGAAAGGGTAGGAAGCTGACAGCGTCTTCAGGAAGTGCAAAGTCATTGCCTCCCTTGAGGGTAATTGGGAGTGCAAGCCCATTATCCCTCTTGAGAGGAAGTCACGTCTGTAGAGCACATTCGCATTCAAGGAAAAGATGGTGGAAATGATGTTTCCGATGTTCGGTGTTATTCCAATTCAGTGTCTACTGCCCTTGATGTTATTATTTGTTACGTCTGTGATCCAGCAGCGTCTTTTATCTTTCCGTGTGCACATAAAGGTGCGGGTAGGGAAGATTGTTGTGGTTCCAGTTCTGGTTAACTTGTCTCCGCCTCACACCTATCCCGTCATTCTTCTGGCGCTGTCTTTACCTCGAAGGAAAAAAAAAAGCTGTGTTCTTCACTCATCAATATTCTAATTAACTGACTGGTTAGATCACCGACAAACTAACCAGGAAATGTAGTGGTGATGTAGTTAGATCAGTGACTAAGAAAGAAGTAAGTGAGTAGGGAAGGAAGGAAAAAACTCAATAAACAGGTTCACTAATGAACTGAACTGAACTAAACCAAAACAAAAAAAATAAATAAAATATAAAAAGACATTTCTATACACGTGAAAGTAATATGAATCGCACTGCA
>JADBJO010005035.1:17500-27500 GCA_016801955.1 Conus betulinus | reverse complement strand
TGCCGTGCTTTATTCTTTCTGAACTTAGTGTTTTGCCAACACGTCTGTACTGACGTTTCACCACGCATACTTTGAGGTATCATACAAATTGGTGAGGGTGGAAGTGAAGATGGAAGGGGGGGGGGGGGGGGGGGGAGGAGGGGAGTTAATGCACTGACAGAGGGAATCTACAAAAAAAAGGAAGAACACTTACTTACGATAGCCCCCGAACAGGAAGTGCAGAGTTATCTGCTCCCTGGGCGGCGGGTCAAGAACAACAGGTTTATCTTTTTTCCGTGAAAGCAGATAACGTCTCTCTTGTATGGATTGCTTGTTCATTGAAGAGACGGGGGTCAAATGCCTTCTCTCACCATCAATGCCTTTGACTTTTTTTTTTCTTTTCTTTCTTTTTTCTTTTTTCTTTTTTTTTTTTTTTTTTTTTTGCTTGCTTGCTTATCAACTCTCCTCCACCCACCTTCTCCCCTTCCCTCCCCTCTCTCCCAACCTCCTTCCTCTTTCATCTTCCTGTGAACACGTAAAGATAAAGCCGTGGACGGATGGATGAAACTTTTAGTACATGCTGACTTTGACTTCTACTCTCCTGTCTGTATGTCTATTATTATTGTCTTGTCTTGTCTTGTCTCTCTCTCTCTCTCTCTCTCTCTCTCTCTCTCTCTCTCTCTCTCTCTCTCTCTCTCTCTCTCTCTCTCTCTCTCTCTCTCTCTCTCTCTCTCTCTCTCTCTCTCTCTCTCTCTCAGAAATGAACTTAAAGTGAGAAACTAAGAACCTTTCCAAAATGCTAAGGATCATTTATGAAACTTACAGTTCGTTGACATTGTTCTGCCTCACACCTGTCTGTCTGTCTCTCTGTCTCTCTGTCTGTCTCTCCCTCTCTCCCCTTTCTCTCTCTCTCTCTCTCTCTCTCTCTCTCACTCACACACACACACACACACACACACACACACACACACACACACACACACACACACACACACACACACACACAACTAACTTACCGTAAGAAACTAACAACTTTTTATTATTTTAACCCTGCAATTAAATAGGACACGGGGGTGATAACCTGACAAACGTCAAAGCTTCAGACTTAACTCACAATCTGTTTGACTGACAAATAAACCACGGACTAAGCACACACACTTTCATATGGTAGATAGAGAAAATTCAATGAACCAGGAAATAAGTCAGCGTATACGGTAATTAAGTAACAAACGAACTAAACCACACTTGCTAACGACTTCATGAAAGCCTTCAAACAGGAGCGTCGTCCAGTTCGTCACCCGAATCAATCGGCCGTTAACACTGGTGGCGCCACTATGTTCTGCGTTTTTCCACTGCGGACACCGGTATAGCTGGCCATGACGACTACGGAATTGCACATCGACTGCATTCGGCCAGTCTGGTGCTGCTTTTTCACAAGTCTTTGAACTTGCTGTTTTCGACAAGTGTCACTGAAGTTTATCCCATCTCATCTTTCTTACTTAGCAACCGCGCGCGCGCGCGTGTGTGTGTGTGTGTGTGTGTGTGTGTGTGTGTGTGTGTGTGTGTGTGTGTGTGTGTGTGTGTGCTTGTGTGTGTGTGTGTGTGTGTGTGTGTGTGTGTGTGTGTGTGTGTGTGTGTGTGTGTGTGTGTGAGCGTGCGTGTGAGCGTGCATGCGAGCGTACGTGCGTGCATGCGTGTGTGCATGCGTGCGTGTGCGCGCGCGCGCGCGCGCGCGTGTGTGTGTGTGTGTGTGTGTGTGTGTGTGTGTGTGTGAGCGTGCGTGTGAGCGTGCATGCGAGCGTACGTGCGTGCATGCGTGTGTGCATGCGTGTGCGTGTGAGCGTGCATGCGAGCGTACGTGCGTGCATGCGTGTGTGCATGCGTGTGTGTTTATGTGCATGCGTGTGTGTGCCTGCGTGCGTGGGTGCCTGCGTGCGTGCGTGTGTGTGTGTGTGTGTGTTATCAAGGCGAATCTTCATCTTCTGAAAACACGCTTCCTGACTTACCTTCAGGCAAACTTCAGACGCCAAACAGATTTAGGGAGCAGATAATTACCAGGAAGAGTGTGGAAAAGGCGGGAAACTGTTGACAGCTTCTGACTGGGAGAACACGTTCATCATCTCCCTTGGGGGGAGAGGTAACATCTCGAAAGCGAGCGTTCTTGAAAGAAGAAGAAGAAGAAGAAGGAAAAAATAATGAGTGTTTTGAACGTTCTCTTCTTCCAATCACTGTACACTTTCCTCGTTGTAATCTGCTTCTTTCATCTTTTCATGAACAGGTTGAAGATAAGGCTGAGAGACCTTGGTGAGACTTGGAGCATACCTCTGGAGTGTAGATGTTCTCTGCTGTAACATTCCCACTTTCCTCACTTTCCGCTCATCTTTTTCTCTGCATGTGGTTTTTTTTTCGTGTTTTTTTTTTTTTTATTTTTATTTTTTTTGTTGATATTTGTGTCTAACTCGTCTCTTTTCATCTTTCCATGTACAGGTTTCTATGAGGATGAGGAAGATTCATGAGACGCGGAGTATATGTCATCTTGTTCCCTGCTGCCACCCCCGAACCCTGTCCCCTACAATTTCCCCATCCTGCTCAGCTGTTTGTCGGTTTAGGTTTTTTTTTTCTTCTCTCTCTCTCTCTCTCTCAAAGTGAGCTGTCAATTAACTGAGCAAATGACTAAAAGGCTGACAGAGCTGTTAACTAAATGTTGAAATTTTAGAATGTTTGAACAGCACAGAGATGTGAGTATCGCTGTATTCTGTTAAAAAAAAAAAAAAAAACTGGCTGAAACGAAACACACTTCAAGTTCAGTTGAATCTGATGAACATTAAACGTTGACTTCCAGCACCCCCACCTTTTTTTTTGTTTGTTTTTGTGAGTGATGCTTACATAAATATCAGTGAAAGGTTAAGAAGCTGCATCTTCTTAAACTTGCTCAGGGATAATTCTTTATGAACAATAGTCTATGCCTATGAGTTCTGTTTGGGGCATTTTTTTTTATGTTTCACAAGCAGACCAGCCAGGTAAGCTTAACGCATGTTTCAGATACAGGGAGCAAATCACTGGCGGAAAGAGTCCAGAAATGGTAGCAAACTGAGAACATCCTCTGCTAGGAAGTGCAGGTTGATCATCTCCATTGAGGTTGGCATGATATGCAGGTGTAGATCTGGCATCTCCTTAAAGATCAGCTATTGTCTAGATCATGTGTGCATATTGCGTAGTAAAGATGAACAAACTATCCCAAAATTAACTTTCCGTTACGCATGGGAAGAATCTCTGATGAAAGGGAAAAAAGGTACTATTGAAATTCTGAAATCCCTGAGAAAACTGAATGTACAGACTGTGGTATATTTTGGAAAATGTTTGATACACAGATAAAACCTCTTCTACTTATGCAGCTGAAATTTGTACATTTGTGAAATATATTAAGTACTGGTTGAAGATCTTGAAGCTACCCCAGTCCCGTTTCAGCAGGCAAGCCTATGATATGATGCTTTTAGAAATGGAAAAAGGTAAAGAAAACTGGGCTTATAAAGTAAAGAAAGTCCTTTCAGAACAGGGTTTTGGAATAGTGTGGATGACCCAGGAAGTAGGAAATGAGCAACAGTTCATTGCGGAATTTAAAGACAGGCTTATTTGTTCTTTTTTAAACAGAATTGGCACACTCAGATATGGAAAAGTAAAGAAAAAATATCGCTGGTTTTCTCATTTAAGAATGTGTTCCATCCTGAAAAGTTTCAGTGTCATAACAGATAGATGGCACAGAATAAATTACGCAACGAACAAAAGATGGTTTGAATGTGAAACATCCACAGAATCTCCTTGTCCTGCATGTAGACATATTATTGATGACGAAGAACACTTTCTGTTCCACTGTACAGCTTAATAAAGTGCGGACAAATTGTTCATTTTTCCAGCTAGATATAGCGAAAAAGACAAAATGTCGCTGGCGTGTTATCATCAGATGATGAACTTGTAATTAAATCAGTTGCGAAATTCATCGCGGAAGCATTGAAAATTAGGCAGATGAAGGATAGTGAAGTTTAGATAATACATTATAAGAGATATCTGAATGAATATTATCATTCATCGCATGTGGAAGAGATCAGTAAAATACAATGGACATCATTCATTTGAGTGGATGGTCGAGTCAGTCAGTCTTTTTTTTTTTTTTTTTTTTTTTTTTTTTCCAGTTGAAGAGATCGGTAAAATACAATGTCATCATTTGATTGAGTGGATGGTCGGTGTATGTGTGTGTGTGTGTTTGTGTGTGTGTGTGTGTGTGTGTGTGTGTGTGTTTTGTTTTTAACTTTACTGCATTACTCCTGTGCGTGAGGTGAGGACATAACGAAATGTTACGAATTTATTTGTTTTTTTAACTTTGGATTTGATACACACTCGGAATGAAAGTGTACTATTGTTTGCAGGAAAGGAAGAGGGAAATGTTTGTTCTGTTACCTCTCCCCCCCTGTGTCAAAAGACCTCATTGGTAATGACAATAAAATATCAAAGAACGTGGCCCAGGGTTTGAGTGAAATTTTTAACACTGTTCACGCGGTTTTGAATATAAGCAGGCGTTGACCTGTATCGGTGCGCACTCTGAGAATGGAACAGATGATTTAGGTGAAGAAGAGGCGGACTGTGCCTATTGATAAAGGCAGAGGCCTAACACATACAGAAGTATGTGAATTGTAGTTGATTGACCGGAACTTAGCCGTAAGTATCTAATTTCATATTGTGAGAATCTAGATGATTCTCCATTTTGTTTTCAACGGTTTATTGTCGGAACCGAAACTATATTTGAAAAATGAAGAGTTCAAAAATGTTAAAGTGTAATATGACTGCTAACTGGCTGGCAGTGTTCTGAACTCGTGTTTATCTGGTTTGTTATAGCTGGGCCGACTCCCCGTGCGGTAGAGGAAGAAGAGACTGGAGATCGGGCACTAAGGTGGATGGCCGGGGGCTGCGCGCGTTCCCGGGCCAAGTTCCGATCCGCGGGAAGATCCAGGTTGGCCAAAAGTTTGTCGCCGACCAGTAGATGTGATATGTAGTGGGCAGTATGGATCCCCGCACAGAGGAAGCCAGTTCCGGACACCACAAAGAGTGTGTGTGGGACACTTGCAGTGAGTAAACCTGCAACATTAGTATTGAGCTTCAAAGAAGCGTGCTTGATTGGTTGCACCAGCTGAAAGAATCACAGATTATGAAAATATGTAAGCTTTGATTGATGCCAGAGTAAAGAACCCCCATGGGATTTTAAAAGATTAAGGAGGGGATGAATCAAAATTGACCTTTGTTTGCGCCTTATGTGTATGGAGTGGATGCAGTTGTGTGCGGAGGAAAGACGTCATGTTCGTGTGTGTATGTGCGTGCATGCATGGATATGCAACGTCTGACAGCCAGGTCTGGAAGAACTAACAAGCAAAGTGGACAACTTCCATGACATTCTCAAAGACGATGCAGAAATGAATTTACGCCACAGAGACCGTTGAGAATCAAAATTATGTGAGCAGATCATGATTACGGAACTGTCATCATTGTATGAACAATCGGTGTTGATTGAATTGACAGTGACGTCGTATCATTTGGTATTCAATACAGTAAAACAATTCCTGCGGTATTTTCCGATGGTGTACGTTGAAGTGTGACGCTTTAGTTCACATCGTTATGTAATCCTTTCTCCGCCCCCCCCCCCCCCCCCCCCTTTCTTTTGTACATGGGCTTTGACATCTTGACAAAATAAGTCATTCATTCTCTCTCTCTCTCTCTCTCTCTCTCTCTCTCTCTCTCTCTCTCTCTCTCTCTCTCTCTCTCTCTCTCTCTCTCTCTCTCTGCCGACATGATCTAACCTTCGACTCCTTATCCTCTTGCACCTTCCCATAATCTCGGTCCACTCTTCTTCTGCCCCCACCATACCATCCATCTTCCCATCTCTTCATCCCGCCTTTCTCCACCACCCAACCACTCCCCCCCTCTTAATGAAGAAACCTGCAGAAAAAACAACAGAGAGAGGGCAAACAGGGGCAGAGAATTCTTCTGCAGGCTACTCTTCATGCGGACAAAGTTAAGAATTGAAGATTGACAGGGTATGGAGTGCAAGTTTTTGGAGGACTGGGTTAGGGGCTCGAAGAGAACGAGGGGGGAAAAGGTAGAGATTTGGGGAAGATGGACGAATATATTGGAGACTGGGCATTGACATCATAAACCATCCAGCTTTCTATGTACTTCAAAGCGTCCATCAAGTTTGTTTTGATGGACTGCCCCGTCATCCTAGGCTCAGACAGGAAGCACAGTTCCTGGGAACATCATAAAGAAGTGTTGATGGCAGCAACAATAATAGCATTCTTCCCTGCGCAAAAGGTGACCAAAAGATCCAGCTCAAGCCCTCAAACTCAACAAACATACATACGTCCACCGACAATAGACACATCTGCGCTGTTTGATCAAAATTGTAAGAACTGAACGAAGCAAACCTTTGGTAAGGCTGACAACTTTTTCTAGAAATTTGTGTTTAATCAGACCGACACTAACTATGGAAATTCTGATGACTTCTTAACTGATAGCAGATAAAAATTGTGATATTGACGAAAAGGAAGTAACTACCCAACTTTCAACCAATTACTTATCTAGTCATATAACAACAAAATGGTGATAAAGACGAAACGGAAAACTACTTACCCGACTGTAAACCAGATAGTCAGTCATCTAACCACCTAACAACAACAACAACAAGAAAACAACAATATCAGCAGCAGGAACAACCACAAAAACTACAATAACAACGAACAGTCTAACAAAAACTGAAACACTCACGATCCAACCACATGACACCCAACAAAAGATAAACAAATTAACAAAGTAATACATTAACTAACGAATGATCGAACCATAAAAGGTTTTGAACAACACCGTGTAATGTTAGAATCACTGCACAAGTTGAAACAAACCATCGCTCCAGGCCAGTTGAATGTGACCCACATTACACTATATTACCTATCACCGCACACAACTCCATCACTCATGTGTTGTGCATCAATATCATCATAAAACTGTTCGAAACCTTCATTAACCCTTGTCCATGCCCAATATTCTTTCTAATAAATAAACAACGCATATGTCTGTTTTCGCAAACCTAAATACTGACAAATCTTTACGAAACTTCAGACATTCAGACATCAAGAGACTCAGAGAACAGCTAATTCGCAGGGAGACTCTAGAAAAGAAGGAAACCAGACATCAGATACAGGAAGTGTAAGGCTATTAGCTCCCTGGAGATAACTAGGAACAGACGTTATCACCTCCCTTGAGAGCAAGTAACGCCTGGAGAAAGCGTGCGTGTTCGAAGAAAAGACAAGGGGTAAATTGTATCCCAGTCTCCTCTTCCTGCTGCCCAATGGCTACTGCCCCTTTGTTCGTTTGTTTGTTTGTTTGGTCGTCTGTCTGTTTGTTTGTGTTTTCCAACCAGCCTAAACATGAAGCCAAAGAACACTGATGAGACTTGCCGTTCATGCTGACTTGACCTGGTCTCCCCCTTCTGTCTGTCTGTCTGTCTGTCTGTCTGTCTGTCTGCTGGCTGGCTGGCTGGCTGGCTGCCACTCTGATTACGTGGGGAGAGCTTGTACGCAAACAATTGAATCTGTTTAAAAGTCTAATGTACCTATGTCTACCTCTATAACTGACATGGCACTCTCATGACATGGGGAGCTAATAAAGCAAAGTGGTTGAATAAAAAAAATGTCTTTTTTTTTTTTTTTTTTTTTTTTTTTTTACCAAATTTCTGCCTCTATAACTGACATTGTAATCTGCGCAATGAGGTGAATAAACATGGAAGTCAATAAATGAGAGAGTGCGTAAAGAGGCAGGAAGGAAGGTAGGAAGGAAGGGATGGGGAATGACTATGTATGAAAGAAAGAAATCAGATGAAAAAAAGTTAACTAATTAGTGAGTTACAGCAAATGGTGGATTCACTAATAAACAAACACGCAAAACACTTTGAACCGGGTGACAACGGTGTTAGTGTCACGGTATTATCTCTCTCTCTCTCTCTCTCTCTCTCTCTCTCTCTCTCTCTCTCTCATATTTTTTAAAACCGCTCCCCAGGTTATGAACCGTGCCATGAAATTGGCCAGGAAGCGGGGAGGAAGAGGATGGGGTGTGGATGATGAGAGAGATAGAGATGTGCGGTATATAGATGGAGGTGTGGTCCTGAGAGGCCGGATACATTCAATTATTCAATGATGAACAGTTTGTAGTTAGCCTCTACCCACTTTCAGTTTTCTTTGTCTGTTATTTGTGTCTTCCAATCTCTACGTTTAATGCGTTCATACGCATTTTTGCTCAGGGTCTAATCTGGTCCCACTGTCCTCTAAATAAAAATTCACACGTTCCTTCATCTCTCTGAGAGAGAGAGAGAGAGAGAGAGAGAGAGAGAGAGAGAGAGAGAGAGAGAGACAGACAGACAGACAGACAGACAATACAAAGACAGAGAGAGAGAGAGAGAGAGAGAGAGAGAGAGCGAGGAGAGAGAGGGATATGAAGAAAAAGAAGCAGAAGAAGAAGACGAAGAAGAAAAAGAAGCAGACGAGGAAGAAGTTGAAGTCACAATTTAAACGGAACAGTGCCACAATCCGTTTGATTTGTTTTCACATTATAGGGGACATTCACCAGCTCATGATTTAATCAATGGCGTTTTGAATAGATGTCTTGAACTGCTTAAAAAGTTTGCATTTTTACGTACGTGCCCCATAACTAGTTCTTTCTGAACAACAGTATTTGTTTGTGCGTTTTGTTTTACCTGTATTTACATGCTTTGCAAACACACCTATATTGACGTATCTCAATTCAAGCTTCAGCAGAGGAAAACAACTGTGAGGACAAAGATGGGAGCCGGCACGGGGAGTTAATTTATTAACGGGGAGAATCTACAAAGGGGAGTCAACTGACAACAGCCTGGGGCATGAAGTGTGTGTACCTTTGTGTCTGCCCCTTTGAGGCAAAGAGGGAGCACCGGTTTATCATTTCCCTTGAGAACAGGTAACGTCTCGAGCGCGCGTGCTTGTTCATTGAAGAGGTGGGGGATGCAATCTAATCTTCTCTTTCCCTTAGCCACTGTCTTCGGCCTTCCACGGTTTATTTTCTTTCGCCTTCTTCTTTTTTCTTTGTTTTTGGTGTTTTTTTTTTTTTTTTTTTGTTGTTGTTATTCATTGCTCTTTCATCTTTCTGTGTGTACGAAAAGATAAGACTAACGACGATTGATGAAAGGTACAGTTCATGCTGACTTCCCTCTGCTTCACCTTTCTGCTGTCTGTATGGCTGACTATCCTCTCTCTCTCTCTCTCTCTCTCTCTCTCTCTCTCTCTCTCTCTCTCTCTCTCTCTCTCTCCTCCTTTCATCCTACCCATGAAACTTAAAAGAAAGCTTACAAACTTTCTAACAACCTATATTGCTGGCAAACTAAGTAGGCAGCTGATAAACTGAAGAACTTTGTGGCTGAGTAACTCATAATTGTATGACAGACGGACTAAATAACCATGGAAAATAAACAACAAACTTTGTTGGTAGGTAAGTAAATAAATAAATCAGTAAATAAGTACCTGAGTAAGTTAACTGACTAACGAAAAGCACGAACGTGACCAAACTAATTTATAACTTTAAAAAAATCTGTAGAACAAGAATGGTGTTTTTGTCATCCTGGGTCCATTGACCATCAAAACGATGATGCCAATTTTTTTCGCCGGTCTTCCTTGGTGGAGCTAGATAATACTCTGACTATCAAAACGATGATGCCATTTTTTTTTTTTCGGGAGTCTTCCTTGGTGGGGTCGGGTAAAGCTACACGGTGCCTCTAACTATCGAAACGATGATGCCAATTTTTTTTCTTTCTCAGCAGTCTTCCTTGGCGGAGTCGGGTATCGCTAGACAGCACTATGGTTGAGGCATATACCCACTATGCTTCAGCCTGTGTTTGATACAGCATTGCATTGCTTCTTCACGCGCCTCGTCTTCCTGTGATCCTGGGTAACCA
>JADBJO010005035.1:10000-12500 GCA_016801955.1 Conus betulinus | reverse complement strand
GTTCACAGAGATGCGGAAATATCTCGCTCCTAATCCCTTCCACTAACTATTCCGCGATCGACTAGTCCCGCCTTCCTCGCCCCCCCCCCCCCCCCCCCCCCACCCCATCCTCGTTCCCTTTTCAGGTACTTCTTGCACCAACCTCCCGTCCCACCCCCACCCCACCCCCTCCCTTCCCCCCCCAGCACGCTCTCCTCCAAACACGCTTAAAAATCTGCTCTTCTAGTTGTCCACGCACAGGTAAAGATAAGGTTAAGAAAACTAATGAGGTTTGTAATGCTGCTGATGTGTATCTGCCTTACTTCTCCCTTCTCTGTCTGTCTGTCTGTCTGTCTGCCTCTAGGTCTGGTTGTCTGTCTGTCTCCCTCTCTGTCTCTATTTCTCGGTCTCTCTGTCTCTCTGTCTCTGTCTGTCTGTCTGTCTGTCTCTCTCTCTCTCTCCTGACATGACTTCACTTTGACCTTCCATATAGTATTTACCTCCGCCTCTGCACTTCCCCACATCACGCTACCCCCATCATCTACTCTCTCATCCACCTCACCCTCACTCTTCCCCCATTCACTCCACCCTCACCTCCCTCTCTCACCCACCCTCTCTCCTACTGTCCATGAAATGAACCGTACAAAACGCAAAGCACGGGATCAGAACAGGGCCAGAGAATAGTGTTACATGTCACTCATCAAGTGGAAGATGAAAAGGATTAAAGGTGAGGCGGGGAGGGGGGGGGGAGAGGGGGGTTGTGGAGGGACGGAAGGGGCGAGCACCACAAGAGGGGAAAGAGTTGGGGCTTGGGGGAGGGGGGGGGGGGGGCGATGGGAGAACGGGGAAGGGGAAGAAAGAAATAGCGGAGACTGGGCATGGATATGACGAAGCCGTTTTCAAGAACTCAGAAATGTCCATCGAATATGATCTTGGTGGGCCGCTCGATGGTCTTTGACAGAAACGGAATGACGCATACCTTGAACCATGAACAGGCCAATACTGAGTGTAGCGATATTTATAGGACAATGTATATCCGACGGTGCGGGTGGGACCCAGCGAATTACTGTCCTCCACTGCCGAACGAACCAGCTGAGAGCCACCCTGCACCACCCTTGCAAGCCTGCGCCGTGTTGGCAAAGGGTGCAGGCACGCACAGGGAGTTCCATTAAGACGTCAAGGGACATAATTGCTCCCTGGCAGATGCCGTTGTGTAATGGCCACTATAGGTGACACGACAGAACTTTCCACGGGAGCGTTCCCAAAGGTGTACCAGCCCCTATTTTATGACTGCAGAGCCCACCGGCAAAAAAAAAAAAAAAAACCCGCCATCGTCAAGCAACCGCCGTGTGCATCCCGCAGCCTCACTCCTTGCTGTGCCGTTGGCAGGTGAAGACAGTACAATTCCACTCCACTTCTTAGCATTCTTCCGTGGACAAAAGGTGACGAAACGACCCCAGTAAAACCTTCACACGAGTGAAGTGTATGTACGTCCACCTACGTTGAAATGAACTGTACTGCTCGACATACATTATATAACAATCGAACAAAGCAAACAGGTTTTTTTTTTTTTTTCAAAAACGTTGACAAAGATTTTCATTTAGTGTTGTTCAACTTTGATTCCACACACTGTGGTTCCACTCTGCTACAGCAGTTATAGACGGTGTGAACGACTAAAAGGTACAAGGAACTCGATGAGTGCAGAGAGAAGAAGGGTTTGGATGGTGGTTCTTCTTTGTCTTGTCCGAATTCTTCACTGAAACATATCAATATGCACTTTTCATTATTACGGATGCCAGACAGCAGGGGAGAAAGGAAGAGGGACAAACCTCACATCCTCCCCTTTCATTGTCACCTCTCTTCCTTCAGGATTATTGTCATCATTGTCATCATTGTCATCATGTTTATCTCACTTCTACCAACACCCACAATCATCCCCGCCCGCTCTTTCCCCTCTTCCTCCTTTTAAAATTCTCATCACCATCTTCGTCACATTTTCGTTCTCCTCCTCCTTCTCATCTCATCTTCATCATATTCACAATCCTCCTCCTCCTCCTCCTCCTCCTCCTCCGCCTCCTCCGCCTCCTACTCACTTTCTTCTTCTTCTCTTCTTTCTTCTTTCTTCTTCTTTCTTCTTCTTTTCTTCTTCTTCTTCTTCTTCTTTCTTCTTCTTCTTCTTCCTCCTCCTCCTCCTCCTCCTCCTCCTAACTTTCTTGTTCCTTTCCAGACCCCATATTTCACAGCATGTCATGTTCTCTTACCAGTCACAGTGATGAATGCAAGACCTCAGCGAAAAAGAAGGTGAGAAAACCAGAGAATCGAGAAGACGTGTGCAGATCATTAATTAAAGTCGAAACACGGAAAGCCATCTGTTCATTAAAATGTATCTCTTGATGATAACACACACACACACACACAACACACACACACACACACACACACACACACACACACACACACACACACACACACACAAAAAGGTAGACACATACACACAACCAAAGATAGAGAGACATGCAGA
>JADBJO010005035.1:0-5000 GCA_016801955.1 Conus betulinus | reverse complement strand
ATACCCAGCTTTTTTTTCAGGCAAGCTTTCAGATAACTGCTCCCGGTGGATTTCCTGTTGATGCATTTTGCTTGTGTGCTTGTTTGTTGTACGAACAGCGCAGTTGTGTTAGTTTAGTTTGTGAGCGTGGGGGTGCATGTCTACGTGAATGTTTGTACCAGTGTTTTGCGTAGGTGTTAAATGAGAGAGGTCGAGAAAGATGAAGTGTGTGTGTGTGTGTGTGTGTGTGTGTGTGTGTGTGTTGTGTGTGTGTGTGTGTGTGTGTGTGTGTGCGTGTGCGTGCGTGCATGTGTGTGTGTGTGTGTGTGTGTGTGTGTGTGGTGTGTGTGTGTGTGTGTGTGTGTGTGTGTGTGTGTGTGTGTGTGTGTGTGTGTGTGTGTGTGTGTTTATTGTGCGAGTGTTGAGTTGATACGCATCTCTGATTTGTGCAAGTAATCGCTTCAATACCCTTTTTATATGTGAAGTGCTAAAAATTGTGTTATATGGTTTTAAACTTAATGTAAGCCTGATAAACTATCAGTTTAATTTATATGTTCTTCTTATTGTTATTTTCACATATTTAATGTACTGTAAAGCACTTTGGTCTTCAGACACTGCCATATGAAAGTCCATTATCATTACAGACACAGGCAAGTCACTGTACTGCAGTGATAACGATCAATAGATTTAGACGGAATATTGATAATTTTTGGGCGATGCCAATGTTTGGTATTTCGTGTTTTGCATAAATTGTTCAAAACATAAAGTGGAAGTAACTCCTTCAGTCCCATACCAATTATTACTTCCCTTGCTAGAATAGAAACTTGTCTTTTACTCATGACGTGACTTATAAGCGGAATTCAACTCAATGTCGTGGGCGGGGAGGGGGTGTGGGGGGGGGTGGGGGGTGGGGGTGGGGGGTGGGACGGGGGGTGTGCTCTCATGTGTGCCCTTCTAGAGTTGTCATTGTCTTCATTGTTTGTTGTCATTGTTTTCATTGTTGTCGTTTCCTTCATTGTTGTTTGATCTTTGTGTTGCCATGGTATTTGCTGTGGCTGTCTTCATTGTTTGTCGATGTCTTTCTTGTCACCGTCGTCTTTGTTGTCGCCTCTTTCTTACTTTTGTCGGCATCTTTGCTAAGATCTTTGTTTTCGTCGCCGTCATTGTTGTTGGCGTCTTTGTTTCCACGTCATTGTTGTTGTCGTCGCCTTCATTGTTTTCGTTATTATCGTCATCTTAGTTCTTGTTGCCTTTACTGTTGTCAGTGTCTTTGTCGTTGATATCATCCTTGTTGTCGTCGCCTTTGATGTTGTCGGCGTCTTTATATTATTGGTATCATCTTTTTAACATTGTCAGTTTCATTGGTTGTCAGCGTCTTTGATGTAATCGTCATCGCTGTTGTCATCACCTTCAACACTGTAGAAGTCTGTGTTGTTGCTGTAATCTTTGTTGATTGTCTCCTTCAGTGTTGTTTGTGTCTTTGTTGTTCTGTCATCTTTCTTTGTTGTTGTTGCTTTAAATGTTGTCGGGGTCTTTTGTTGTTATCGTCATTCTGTTATCGTTGCTTTCAGTGTTGTGAGCGCTTTTTCTTATCGTCATCGTTTTCATTGTTGCCACCTTTCATGTTGCGGCGTCTTTGTTATTATCGCCATCTTTGTTGTTGTTGGATTGAATGTTGTTGGCTTCTTTGTTTGTCACCGTTTAAATGTTGTCTGCGTCTTTGTTCTTTTTGTCATCTTGTAGTTGTTGGCATTAACGTTGATGCTGTCTTTGCTGTTCTTGTCATCTTTTGTTTTAGTGCCTTCAATGTTCTTGGTGTCTTTATTGTTATCAACATATTTGATGATGTTGCCTTGAAGGGTGTCTGTGTCTTTTTTGTCTTCATCATTTTGTTTGTTTGTTTGTTTGTTTTGCTTTTCATATTGTCCGCGTCTTTGTTATCATCATCGTGTTTGTTATCGTCGTCTTCATTATTGCCAGCGTATTTATTGTTGTCATCTATATTTTCGTCGTATTCATTGTTGGTTTTACAGTTCCTGTCGTCAATTTTGTTGCTGTCTCCTTCAATGTTTTGTCAACGTCTTTGTTGTTATCGCCATCGTATTTGTCGTGCTTTCAATGTTGTGGGCATCTTTGATGTGATTGTCATCTTTGTTGCTTTCAGCTTCAGTGTTGTTGGCGTTTCTGTTGTAATCGTCACCTTTGTTATTGCCCCCTTCAGTGTTCATTGTTTTTTGGCATCTTTGTTTCTATCGTCGCCTTTGTTATGTTGCCTTTTTTGTGAGTATCTTTGTTGTTATAGTCATCCTTGTTGTTTTCGTCTTCTATGATGTTTGGCGTCTTTGTTCTTATCGGCATTTTTTTTTGTTTGTTACCCTTCAATGTTCGTCGTCTTTGTTATCATCTGTATCTTTGTTGCTGTCGCCTCCAATGTTGTCAGAGAGTCTCTGTTTTTATCATCACCTTTGTTGTCATCGCCTTTATCATTGTTAGCATCTTTGATTTTATCGTCATCTTATTTGTCATCGCCTTAAATGTTGTCAGCATGTTTGTTGTTATCGCCTCTTTGTTGTTATCGTCTTCAGTGTTGTCAACATTTCTAACGTTATCATCATCTTTGTTCTTGCCATTTTCATGTAATGTCGTCAGCATTTCTGTTGTTATCACCATCTTTGTTGTCGACGTCTTCTATGACATCGGCATGCTCGTTGTTATCATCAACAATGATGCTGTCACCTACAGCATTGTTGGCGTCTTTGTTGTTGTTGTTGCCTTCAATGTTGTAGGCGTTGTTGTTGTTATCATCATCTTTCTTGTTGTCACATTCAATGTTGTCAGCGTTTTTATTTTTTTTTTTTTCTTCTTATTGTCATCTTTCTTGTTGTTGCCTTCAGTATTGTCGATGTCTTTGTTATTATCGCCATATTTGTTGTTGTTGTTGCCGTCGATGTTGTCGGCGTATTTGTTTGTTATCATCGTGATTGTTGTAGTCGCACTGAATGTTTTCGGCGTCGTTGCTGTTACCATTCTATTTGTTGTTGTTGCAAGGAATGTTGTCGGCGTCTTTGTTGTAACTATTCTCTTTGTTGTTGTCGCGTGGAATGTTGTCGACGTCTTTGTTGTTACCATTCTCTTTGTTGCTGTTGCACTGGATGTTCTCGGCGTCTTTGTTGTTATCATTCTCTTTGTTGTTGTCGCGTGGAATGTGGTCGACGTCTTTGTTGTTACCATTCTCTTTGTTGCTGTTGCGTAGTATGTTGTCGGCGACTTTGTACTTGATATCATTTTTGTTATTGTTACTTTCATTGTCGTCAGCGTCGTTGGTGTTATCATCGTTTGTAATGCTGTCGTCTGCATGCTGCCTTCGTCTTTGTTGCTATGGTCATACTGTACATGTATTTGTCGTTGTCAGCATTCGATGTTTTCGGCCTCTTTTGTGTTTTATCATCATCTTAGTTGTTGTGGTATTGAATGTTGTCCTCGTCTTTCTGTTATCATGATCTCAGTTGTTGTAGCATCACATGTTGTCTTTTTTTGTTACCCTCATCTTTGTTGTTGTGGCATTGAATGTTGTCGTCGTCTTTTTGTTGTCCTCATCTTAGTTGTTGTGGCATTGAATGTTGTCGTCTTTTAGTTATCCTCATCTTTGTTGTTGTGGCATTGAATGTTGTCGTCGTTTTTTTGTTATCCTCATCTTTGTTGTTGTGGCATTGAATGTTGTCGTCGTCTTTTAGTTATCCTCATCTTTGTTGTTGTGCCATTGAATGTTGTCGTCGTCTTTTTGTTATTATCATCTTTGTTGTTGTGCCATTGAATGTTGTCGTCGTCTTTTTTTTATCATCTTTTGTTGTTGTGGCATTGAATGTTGTCGTCTTTTAGTTATCCTCATCTTTGTTGTTGTGGCATTGAATGTTATCGTCTTTTTTAGTTATCCTCATCTTTGTTGTTGTGGCATTGAATGTTGTCGTCTTTTTGTTATCCTCATCTTTGTTGTTGTGCCATTGAATGTTGTCGTCGTCTTTTTGTTATTATCATCTTAGTTGTTGTGGCATTGAATGTTGTCGTCTTTTAGTTATCATCATCTTTGTTGTTGTCGCATCGACTTTTGTCGGCGTCTTTGTTCATATCGTCATTTCTGTTTTTTAATCGTCGGATTCATTGTTGTCAGCGTCTTTGTTAGCATCATATTTTGTGTTGACAATTTTTTTTTTTTTTTTTCTTTTTTTTTTTTTTTTTTTTTTTTTTTTTTTTTTTTTTTTGCTGTTGGCATCTCTCTTAATATCGTCATCTTAGTGCTGTCGTTATAAATGTTGTCACCGTCTTTGTACTTCTTGCAATTTATGTTGATGTTGACTTCAGTGTTGTCGGTGTCTATGTTTTTATGATCATCTTTGTTGTTGTGTCCACTTATGATGTTGGCGGCTCTGGTGTCATTGTTCAGTGGCAATTCCCATGTAACAATCTGGCTCAACCGATCCTGGATCTATCCTTTAATCCAGACCCACGTCACAGATCCACAACCAAGTTTCCATGGATTTGTTCCTGGGCAGCACCCTTCTTTATATCAGAACTCATGAAAACAGGCTTTGTAGGTTCTGCGTCGCCTAACCGTGAAACAAATGAATAAAGGAATGGATGACAGGGAAAACCATTCTCTGCTAGCCGTACAAATGATTCCAGAGCTCGACAGAATGTACCACAAGAGAAAAACCGTGATGCATACATCTTTCCAAACACACATTTTACATGTCTCGAATAAAAAAAAAAAAAAAAAAACAATGAATGAGAGCGTGTCGCTCTGGAGATGGTTAAATGGCTTAGGACAAAGAAGAAGAAGAAGAAGAGAAGAGCACACAACAACAACAACATGAGAAAAAGAAGAAGAATACGATTGCGACCCCCGCACATACCCTCCTCTGTCTGTCTGTCTGCATCTCTCTCTCACTCTCTCTCTCTCTCTCTCCTCCAGCATCTCTCTCTCTCTCTGTCTTTGTCTGTCTGGTCTGGCTAGCTCTCTCTGT
>JADBJO010005034.1:157500-172500 GCA_016801955.1 Conus betulinus | reverse complement strand
GAAGGGGAAAAAAAATCATATGAGTGTTAAGTTTTTGTTTTATTTTTTCTGTCTGTGTATTCTTTTTTCTTTCCGAGTGTTCCTGCGCTTGAGTTTGAAACTATCTTAAACTGCCTGAAAACTGTTCAAATTAATATGACCTTACTATGTGGATATGCATAACAAGAAAGGAGGGAAAGGACACAGAAGAGAGAAAGAGAAAAGAGAGAGAAATGGACAGGAACAGAGTAAATGGGAGGTAAAGATTCAACCTGGACAAGGAGCAGTTGGGGTATTACTAATATTGCTCCACTGAAAAAAAAAATTATGGACGAAATGTTTTCCACTCAAAAATCTGTAGCATAAATTTGAGTCACTGGGGCTGATTCCCCATCCCGCTTGGGGTTTGTCTTGCTGAAAAAAAAAACCAACACTTAATTCTACCCATTTTTGGTTTTGAAATGGAAACGGCCTCAAGTGGAAGAGATCGGGAATGATGGCGTGAAACGATCTTCAAATAAATCCATTCAGTCCAATTTCAAGAACGGTTCTTTAAATCGCCCAGACATCTTTGGCTGAACGTTGAATAAAAAAAAAAAAAAAAAAAAAAAAAACTTTCGGCAAACTCTACAAGGAATAACGGTGAGTTTTGCTTATAATTAAGGAGAATTTCCGGGAAAAGAAAAACTTCCCCGAGAGATGCAAAGTCGGCCAATACTTTTACTATTTGACAGAAAGAAGTCATGCATGATCCATTTCCCGTCATGAGTGCCAAAGTTTTTCACATTTGGAGTTACTTCCCATGAGAATGGCGACAGATAGCGGCAGCTGTTGATCGGCTACTGTATTTGGTGTCATCCATTAATACACATGTCTGTAATAAAATAAAAATGTTCAATATGTTTTGAAGACGCTGGAAAGAGAAAATGAAAATAATAATAAAAGGAAGACACTTTTTTCTAGGCTTTATAGTAGTAGTTTCGGTTCTTTTTTCACAATGGAATATTTTTCCATTGACTGCAGTCAGCAGCACATAGCCAGTGGATATATTCCTCGTACACCCTTGAATCAGGTTGCTGCCACATGTCGTTTCTTTCCTATCACCAGTACCAGAATCTGCACATCTGTTATGATTTTCCATCGGTGTTGGTGTCGGATATCTGCAATCTCTATTGACTTGTCACATTATGGATAACGGTTGGAGAGTAGCGTACTTTAGTTGGAGTAATTCTTTATACGTGTGCCTGAATGGTAAACAGTCAATTAAAAAGAACATTATACTCAAGAAACAAAGTTTCAAAGTGAAGTGACTGCAGGTGGAAATAAAGAACACTTGTTATTCCGCCGAACAAAATGTGTTTTGTTTTGTTCAGTGGAATAGAATTTTTCTTGATAATTGTTTTGAAAAGCTTTCAGGGGTTGACTGGGCTTTTCTTGAAAAAAAAATCTTTCTCTTGATTAAATTCATCAACACACTGCTGGTTGAAACATTCCCCAGGCACACAGACCTGAGTTCAAGTCGTGTGTGATTTATTCCCTGTCATAAGTGCCAAAATCTTCTTCACATCTGGAATTCTTCTCCATGTATGGAGTCGGACATTTACAATCTGATTCCTCTTATCAGATTACAGAGGGTAGTTGTTGATGAGAGCATAGCATTACCGTATTTCGTGTCATCTTCAGATATACATTTCTCTCAGCATAGCATTACCGTATTTGGTGTCATCTTCAGATATACATTTCTCCAATGAAGTCACATGTCACGTGTGTGTTTTAGAAATCCAGAAAGGGAAATGAAAGATCATAGAAAGGAAAAATAAACGATCATAGAACGATTAAAAAATATCATGAAACTTTTTAAAGAAGGCTTGCTAGTACAAACTGCATTTTTTTTTTAAAGTTAACCATTACCATTGACAGCATTTGGCTAAATACAACTGGTGGGAACATTCGTGATACACCCAAAAACCATGATAAAAAAAAAAGTCCCAATCCAAGTCGCCGCCATTTTGTAATCTCGCCATACACGAAATCTATGAATGCCCTTTTGTCCTTTGTGACGCCAACGCTGGAGGACAAAAGCTATGGCACTCTTTTTTGTAAAAATAATCATTTGATTGATTCTTAGAGCAAAAACATGTCTTTGGGGATTAGTAGCACAGGATAAGACAACGATGATCCGTTTCCTTTCTTCTTTTTTTCCTCCCGACAATCCTTTCTAATCCCTTATCTTAGTGTTAATCCAGATTACATGTAATTGTGTACATGTATGCCAGAGAGAGAGAGAGGGGGTAGTCAGTTAGAAGTTTAACGTCCATATTCATCCCAGATGTAATGCAGATAATCGTGCCAGGGAAGTAGGAGGGGAGGGGGTTAGTTAACGCAACACAACTCGCTAGAACTCGCTTGACGACGATTTAAAGAAGATTAACAATACTGTAACCGCCTTCGTCCAAACTCTAATGGGACTCTTGATTAGCTGATTCTAATCAGATCAACACACAAGTCACGTTGATTTGATGGCCCCTTCCGCTTCATTCATTGAAAACTGCTCATTGAGGAGGTGGTCTGTTCATTTTTTTTTTTGTTTATGTCACTCGTGAAACGTGGCTATATAAGCAGCGAGTGGAGTATCACTCGTCACAGTAGTCTCCAATCTCCAGTCGGCAACATACATCCCAGGTCTCCGTTTGTAAGTACTACCTGGATTTCGATCAATCGTGTACTGTCTACTGTGTTATTTTCATATAGGTTCTCTCTGGTTGTAGTAATGTTAGGGAATGTTTGGAATCACAACAAAGATCCGCCCTTAGTGTTATGTTTCTGTTTTAAACAGCACAAGTTTTTCTTCTGGTTCTTTTATTTATTAAAAAAAAAAAATTTCCCCGTGTATTCGCATGCTCGAGTTTGAAAATATCTTAAAATGCGTTGGTAGTGTTCAACCATTACCTTACTATGTGGTGAGTTCTGATTTTAATTCAGGAAAATTTTCGGGAGAGAAAAAAAAAAGCGCTTCCTGTCAGACACAAAGTCAGCCGATGTCCAATAATTTGACCGTTTGACCCGTGATCTATTCTCAGTCATTAGTGCCAAAGTCTGGAGTTATTTCCCCAGAATGATGACAGTTGGCTGAGGTCTTCATTCACATGTCAAAACTATGCAACAGCTGTTGACTGGATGCTGTATTTAGTGTCATCCACTGACCTACATTTCTCTGATAAAACACATGTTTACATGTGTCTTGACCCCTGAAATAGGAAGAAAGGGATTTGAAATGTAACGAAATTTTTTTTTGAAGGTTTACAGTATCAATTAATTAATTTACAGTAACAATTTTCCCATTGACAACACACAACGGGTTAAAATATTTCTAATACACCTTAAAATCAGGTCGAAGCCACATGTGATTTATTTCTTGTCTTCAGTGCCAGAATCTTCATATCTAGAATTATTTCCCGTCGGTATTGGTGTTGGTGCCTAGCCACTGTGTTTTGGAACTTTTCTGCCGTTGATATATTCATGTGAGAAATCATTTTATCAGTTTGATTGATCTGAAGCGTTGGTGTCCACTGCTTCCCTTCTCACGGTTATATGACAGGGTCAAGATATTCCACAGTGTAAAGACTCCAAAGCAACTGCAGCTCGGAAGGTCTATTGTCCGGGCTGTAAGCATGGCAGATGACCACGTTCACGTCCTGGCGCGTGCAGCTGATACAACTAAAGCCTCTGTCCCACTGGGCGAGTCGGTCAGTCAAGTGTCAGAAAACGATTTTGTTCTTGAACGTTCTTTCCTGCGCTTCGCTAATTTTAGGCCACACCAACCAGGTTGGCAGCAAAGCATTATGCTAGTTGGCTGGTCACGTGACTGCAATGGATGGAGACTGCTTCCTCATGGTGATTCGCCCTATCTTGTTTCTCCAGTTTATGCTGAAGCATTCTGACCTCGTTGTTTGAGGGAAGAATAAGGACTGTACGTGAAATTCTTTGACACAGAGCCGAAAATAGAAAACGAACTGCCGATCTCTGTGAAGAAAAGAAACAAGCCTGCAAACAACCCCAATCCCCCGGAAAAAAAAAAGGAAAAAAAAAAAATCATCCAAGGAGAGATGCTTGGCTGTGGAGGCACAATCTTGACTTTTGGACTGACTGGCTGATTAGCTTCGCTGAGCGACTATCTTGCCTGAGAAGATGTGCAAGTTCATTTCCTCAAACTTCGGTATTCACTCTTGCACTCTCCTTTCTGCGTGGCCACAATAATTATTGTCAACTGTGAAGAAACGAGTGCAGTTGAATGAAAGACTCGCTACGTGTGACCTTGGCTTTAAGTGGGGCAGTGGGCTATAGACAATAAACTCATGCTGTCGTTTGGTGTGACGTAGGCTTTAACAGGTGCAGTGGAACATAGACAATCAACTAATGTCGTCCACCCACGCTCTTTGAAGTAATCTTCATCTAAATACTGTCTTGATCGTTTGCGAACAGCTTTTCCTCCCTTGGGCAATTCAGCAAGTTTGTCTATTGATGATAATAAATCGTGGATTCTAGCTCTTAACCCTTTTATTCTCAGTTTAAGATTCTTTCCAATAATCTCTGTCAATCTCTCTCTCTCTCTCTCTCTCTCTCTCTCTCTCTCTCTCTCTCTCTCTCTCTCTCTCTCTCTCTCTCCTTTTTTTTCTCTCTCTCACTCACTCTCTCTCCTATGCTTCAGATGCATCTGGATTTACTAAACAAATGTAGATAACCACTTGAAATTTATTTGATCTGCATAGACCACATCACAACCAGCATTTGCATTGTGTGTGTGTGTATGTGTGTGTGTGTGTGTGTGTGTGTTTGTGTGTGTGTGTGTGTGTGTGTGTGTGTGTATTTGCGCGCGCACACATGCGTTTTTGAATATTAGCATGCATTACAGACTTCGCAAATATCTCGTGCTGAAATTTTCCATTTAATGTGATCTAATGCTGAAATTTTCCACCTAAATGTGATTTAATGCTGAAATTTTCGACCTAATGTAATGTCATGATTTGCCCAGCGGCTTTCCTTTAGTGATGAAATGTGTTTTTCATTGTACCTGACTCAGACATGAAAGGCATAAAAGACGTTTTCAGATCAGTCTTTTCAGTGGAATAAGAAAGCTTACATTTCTGTGTATTTTTCACTTTGATTTTGAATGCGCACATAATTTTGTCTCTATAACATGCTTTTAACTTGTGATATGACCCCCGAAGTCAGCTGGGCTATAAATATAGCATGGACTGAATGGACTGGGGGGTCTAAGGACTGTCGTGTCTTTCAGAGGTGGCAGAACATAGCAGACATGGAGAGCAGCCAGGGACGAGGTTTTGTCTCCACCCCCACCTCCATCATCGCCCCCATCACCCCCATCACCCCCACCCCTGGCCCCTCTGCCACACCAGTCCCTGCCTGCCTTCCTCGAGCCCACTTTTCTCCCTCTGTTCCCTCTTCCTCCTCTTCTTTGGGGCGCCTGACATACGCTCAGGTTGCCGCCAAATCCATCACCACCACCCCCCGCACAAACTCCATGAAATCCAGCACCACCTCCATCTCCCCCAAACCCAACACCTCCTCCATCTCCTCCAAATCCAACACCTCCTCCATCTCCCCCATATCCAACATCTCCTCCATCTCTTCCAAATCCAACACCTCCATCTCCCCCAAATCCAACACCTCCTCCATCTCCCCCAAATCCAACACCTCCTCCATCTCCCCCAAAACCAACACCTCCTCCATCTCCCCCAAATCCAACACCTCCTACATCTCCCCCAAAACCAACACCTCCATCTCCCCCCAAACCAACACCTCCTCCATCTCCCCCAAATCCAACATCTCCTCCAATTCCCCCAAATCCAACACCTCCATCTCCCCCAAACCCACACACCTCCTCCATCATCTCCCACAAATCAAGCACCTCCTCTTTCTCCCCCAAACCAAACACCTCCTCCAATTCCCCCAAACCCAAAACCTCCTCCATCTCCCACAAGTCAAACACCTCCATCTCCCCCAAATCCAGCTCCTCCTTCATCTCCCCCAAATCCAGCACCTCCTCCTTCATCTCTCCCAAATCCAGCACCTCCTCCTTCATCTCCCCCAAATCCAGCACCTCTCCTCCATCATCCCCCCCAACCAACACCTCCTCCATCACCCCCAAACCCAACACCTCCACCATCTCCCCTAAAACCAACACCTCCACCATGTCCCCCAAACCCAACACTTCCTCCATCATCCCCACAAATCCAACACCTCCACCATCACCCCCAAAACCAACACCTCCTCCATCACCCCCAAAAACCAACACCTCCACCATCACCCCCAAAACCAACACCTCCACCATCACCCCCAAAACCACACACCTCCACCATCACCTCCAAAACCAACACCTCCTCCATCTCCCCCCAAACCAACACCTCCACCATCACCCCCAAACCCAACACCCACCATCCATCTCCCCCAAATCCAACACCTCCACCATCACCCCCAAAACTAGCACCTCCTCCATCACCCCCCCAAAACCAACACCACCTCCACCATCACCCCCAAACCCAACACCTCCTCCATCTCACCCAAAAACCAACACCTCCTCCATCTCGCCCAAACCCAACACCTCCTCCATCACCCCCCAAACCCAACACCTCCATCTTCCCCAAATCCAACACCTCACCACCACCCACCCCCGAACCAAACACCTCCTCCATCTCCCCCAAAACCAACACCTCCTCCATCTCCCCCAAAACCAACACCTCCCCCATCACCCCCGAATCCAACACCTCCATCTCCCACAAAACCAACACCTCCCTCCATCTCCCCACAAAACCAACACCTCCATCTCCCCCCAAACCAACACCTCCTCCATCTTCCCCAAACCACACCAACCTCCTCCATCTCCTCCAAGACCAACACCTCCTCCATCTCCCCCAAAAACCAACACCTCCTCCATCTCCCCTGAACCCCAACACCTCCCTCCACCTCCCCCAAACCCAGCACCCCTATCTACTCCCAAACCCAACACCTCCCCCATCGCCTCCAAACGGTCAGATCCCTACCCCTGTTTTCCAAGACACCGGATAGTCGACCCCCCAGGCCCATTTCGCGCGCCCCCCGCCAACCTGACCGCCCCCACTCTTGTCCCAGTCACGTCCACGACCATCCTCAGCAATCGTCGCCCCACTGACGGCACTAGCAGCAGCACCAACGCCACCAGCGCCAGCGCCAGCAGCACCCCCTCCCTCCACCCCTCTAGAGGCGCCATGACCTATGCCGCTATAGCCACCCCCAAGCTGCGCAGCCAAACTCGACCAGTGAACGCAGAGTGCCACCCTCAGGTAGGGAGCGTGGTGTGTGCATAGCATGTGGGGCTGTCCTGTGGGTTTCATGCTCCCATCCCTGTCTGCCTGAGCTTGTATCTCTTCACATCCACCTTTATGTGTCGGTGTCTGTGTCTGTGTCTGTCTCTCTGTGCACTCTCTCTCACTGTACTCTCTCTCACTGTATCTCTCTCTCTCTCTCTCTCTCTCTCTCTCTCTCCTCTCTCTCTCTCTCTCTCTCTCTCCACGTGTGTGTGTGCGCGCGCGTGGATACACGTACTCACATGTTTGTGTACGTCTTTACGTCACACACTCAAGCAGAAACCGACTCCCCATAATTCACTGCTTTTTTAGCTTTTTTCTTGAAAATAAATCAACCTTGTGTGTAACATGGCTATATAACTTGCAAAGGGCCGCAACTTTCCGACAGCATGTGTCGACAGGAAGACAACAGTGACTTGCTTGCTTATGTGTCTTTCTATGCCTGTGGCGCTGCTTTACTTGGAATTCTAATGATGACCTGGCTTCTCTACTGGAATTCTGATCATGGTTCACTGGCTTGATTTGGTGTCAAAGAGGTGTGATGGCAGACGGAAACTGAAACAAGAGCAAATAAGAGTTACTGACCGCCAAACGAAGGAACGAACAAATCATAGAACAAGCACACTTATTGGGCCTTTTTTTTTTTTAGCCAGGGCAAATAACATTCGAAACAAAACGAAAGACGATACGTGACTGAGTGTGCCCGCCTGTAGGAACCGTGATAATGAATATGCTGCCATATTAAGACATGAGGATGTGTGCTGCTTTATTGCAATAATGACAGTATGCGGTTTAATTTGATGATGAGTGTGCTGCCCATACAAATTGTGATGATTAATTTCCACTTCACACTGGAATCTTGACTGAAAGTGCTCTTTTTGCGATTTAATCTGTTTCGATTCATTTTGTTGTCGTTATTGTTGTCCTCTGTGTGTGATTTTACACCTGATGATGACTGTTCTAATGTACTAGAATTCTGATTACAACTGTACTACTCTCCAAGAATTATGATGATGTTGGTACGTCTTAAATGACCCTTGACTTTGACGTTGATTAACATGACAACAGCAGTGTGCTCAACGACAGTCCACCAAGAGCTCCCTGGGTAAGCGTAGACACCTGCAGTGAGAGTCAGAAACCTGTCATTTATACGACCCCTGTACAGATTGCCTCTAAAATTTTCAACACCTGTGTTAAAGCAGAATATAAATGTTTTACAACACTTGCAGTTTACACTTGTTATCATGTGCAACATATAGTCATGTGCAAGACCTGCGCATATGTCGAAGATCTAAGGCTGTGTATATTTTTACCTGTAACTGTGAACAAAAGTTATGTGTAGCGTCTGTACTTATTTGCCAAGATCTACAGGTACATTTAAGGCATACATTTGTGAACTACAGGTATGCACATCATGGGTAATTTAAGCTTCAGGAATATGTGTGTGTGTGTGTGTGTGTGTGTGTGTGTGTGTGTGTGTGTGTGTGTGTGTGTGTGTGCACGTGTTGTACACTTTATGACGTCCTTAACCAAAAAACGGAGGAGAGAAGGAAATGGTAGAAAACGGGAGGAGAGAAAGAGGGAAAGGGGTTGGAAGGGGTGGGGGAAATGATGGTGGAATGGTGCAGAGAACAAGAGAGCAAGACAAAGTTGAGAATACGAACAAGACTGGTTGAATGCTGACGCATTCTGTCTATTCACTCTACAGAGTATATGTAGAGGAGCTAGGGCGAGATGGAGGGGGAGTGGATGGAACTAAAAAAAAAAACCCATCAAAACATGAACAATATCTTATGCAAGCAGTAACAGGACTGGTGTGCATGTTGTGTCCACAGCTGAAGGACTGGTGTCCATGGTCTGTCCTCAAAGCTCAAGGACTGGTGTCCATGGTCTATCCAGTGCTGAAGGACTGGTGTCCATGTTCTGTCCAGTGCTGAAGGTGCTGAAGGACTGGAGTCCATGTGTTCTGTCCAGTGCTGAAGGTGCTGAAGGACTGGTGTCCATGTCTGTCCAGTGCTGAAGGTGCTGAAGGACTGGAGTCCATGTTCTGTGTCCAGTGCTGAAGGACTGGTGTCCATGGTCTGTGTCCACGGAAGGACTGGTGTCCATGTTTTGTTCACTGAAGGACTGGTGTCCATGTTTTGTTCACTGAAGGACTGTGTGTCCATGTTTTGCTCACTGAAGGACTGGTGTCCATGTTTTGTTCGATGAAGGACTGGTGTCCATGTTTTGTTCACTGAAGGACTGGTGTCCATGTTTTGTTCACTGAAGGACTGGCGTCCATGTTTTGTTCGATGAAGGACTGGTGTCCATGTTTTGTTTCACTGAAGGACTGGCGTCCATGTTTTGTTCACTGAAGGACTGGCGTCCATGTTTTGTTTCACTGAAGGACTGGCGTCCATGTTTTGTTCACTGAAGGACTGGCGTCCATGTTTTGTTCACTGAAGGACTGGTGTCCATGTTGTGTCCCACTGAAGGACTGGTGTCCCTGTTGTGTCCACTGAAGGACCGGTGTCCCTGTTCTGTCCAGTGCTGAAGGACTGGTGTCCATGTTTTGTTCACTGAAGGACTGGTGTCCATGTTTTGTTCACTGAAGGACTGGTGTCCATGTTGTGTCCACTGAAGGACTGGTGTCCCTGTTGTGTCCACTGAAGGACCGGTGTCCCTGTTCTGTCCAGTGCTGAAGGACTGGTGTCCCAGTTTTTGTTCACTGAAGGACTGGTGTCCATGTTTTGTTCACTGATGGATGGGCGTCCATGTTTTGTTCACTGAAGGACTGGTGTCCGTGTTCTGTCCACTGACACAGACCCAGGAGTGTGCTGCCAGGTGCTCCTCGTGCAGTGCTGAAGCTCTGATGCCGAAGGTCGCCGGTCTGGAAGTGTACGTCGCCCTGGACTGTGAGATGTACTACACTGACAGAGGCATCTCACTCGGTAAGTGCTGTATCTGATGGTTCCTGCAGCATGCATCTTATTTAAAGAGTATCGAGTACTCTAAACCCATGGATTGTGATATATGCCTCACTGACAAAGGCATCAAACTCGTTAAAGTGGTGATGTATCATTATTTTCTGCTGTAGAAATTTTGTATTAAAGAGTATCGAGTACTCTATGTCCATGGATTGAGATATGTGCCTCACTGACAAAGGCATCAAACTCGGCAAAATGGTGATATATCATATTATTTTCTGCCGTAGAAATTTTGTATTAAAGAGTATCGAGTACTCTATGTCCATGGATTGTGATATATACCTCAATGACAAAGATATCAAACTCGGCAAAATTGTAATGTATCATTTTTTCTGCAGTAGAAATTTTGTATTAAAAAGTATCAAGTACTCTTTGTCCATGTGTGATGTGTACCTCGCAGACAAAGGCATCAAACTCGGAAAAGCAGCACCAAGTAGTGACAGTATCTTTTGTTTTATGTAGTAGACATCTTGTTTAAAGAGTATAGAGTATTACTGTCCACGGGAGTGTCAGATATACGTCACTGAAAAAGTCATCAAAGTCGGTATTGTTGTGAACAGACATCTTACTTAAAGAATACACGGAGTCTTCCTAAATAAATAGTTATCAAAAATTTGAAGTTATTGTCCCTACAGAGTGGAAACGTTGATGTCTACGTCTGCTTGCTACGTCATAACAGTAACATGACCACTATTGTGCAGGCCGTGTCACAGTAGTTGACCACACAGGATACATCCTGTGTGACGTATTCGTTCGCCCCGAAGGCGGGTGAAAAAGAATCGTCAACTACTGCACCGAAAAGAGCGGCATCCGACCCATTCACATCGAAAAGTACGGCAAGAACTTTGACGATGTGAGGACTTTTGTCGCTCGGCTGATAAAGGTAAGAACGCGTGAATTGTTGTGTGATTCTCACTGATATTGTGATTGACCTTCACAAGGCTCATGATAGAGGTTTTCTTTTATGATGTTAGAATGTTTTTGTCAGGTTGATGTGCGCACATGATTGCAAAGTAATGGTATGTTTTGTTTGTTTGTTTTTGTTATTGTCCCCCACCTTCTATTTTCCCAACAAATTCACAACATTTTTTTTTTTTTTTTTTTTTTTTCTAAGGTGGGGTCTATCTATCTTCTTTTTTCCCCCTGACCTTTCTTTTTTTATTTCTTTTCTCTTTTCCACCAAGTAACCGCAACTCTCTCGCGTACCGTGCAAGTCTGTCTGTTCTATTACTAATGGACACTCCCTGGAGGACTTGATACGGCGTTTGATACGAAGCTTCAGGATTTATTCAGGTTCTGTTGTTTGGTGTCGTGATACATTCACTTTGTGTATGTGTGAAAGAAAAAGAGAAGGAAGAAGGAAAAGACAGAAAGAAAGGGGATGAAAGACAGACAGACAGCAAGATGGAGTGTAAAGGTGGAAAGAAAGAAAGAAAAGAAGGCAGAAAGAAAGTAGGAATGAAAAATACACACGGATGCCGAGTATTGTTGATAGTGCTTGTTGACACATGTGCTGATGTGCTGAGACCTTTGCTGATGAATTGTGTGTTAAGCTAACAGATCTTCTGTAGTGTAACAGTTGATGTTGTTAACACATGTGTTAGTGAGCCCAGGCATCCTATATGTAGAATGAGTGTTGGCGTTGCTGACAGGTGTAAACGAGCACAGGTATCCTGTGTAGTATTATTAGTCGGTGTCGTCGACAAATGTGGTAATGAGCTGAGACACATCTGTGTAATATCGTTGTTGGTGTTTATGACACCTGTGATGATTTTATACATGTATGGTGTTGTTAACAGGTGAATTGCATATCACAGAGATGTACGCTGTTATTGACAGTGATATTGACAAATGTATTACTGAAGTCAGACATGTACAGTACCATTGATGGTAATGTTCATACCTGTATTTCTGAAGTCAGACATGCACAGTATTATTCATGGTGATGTTAACACTTCTATTATTGAAGTTAGACGTGTACAGTATTAGTGATGATGATAATAACACCTGTTTTACTGAAGTCAGACATGTACAGTATAACTGATGGTGATGTTTGACGCCTGTTATTACTGAATTTAGACAGATACAGTATCATTCATGGTGATTTGACACTTGTTAATACTGAAGTTAAAAACATGCACAGTATTACTGATGATGATGTTGACGTCTGTGTGGATGTGTCACCCATGGAAGCATGCCTTGGTCAATGCCCACAGAACAAGGTGCTGGTCATCCATGACCGGGTCCATGACTTCAAAGTCCTGGAGCTGGACCATCCCCGGTACCTGACCAGGGACACGGCCACGGCCGTCCACCTGATTCGCAGGGTCCGTGATGACAACGACACGCGGCCCCTGATGAAGGTGGGCCTCAAGACCCTGGCATCAGCACTACTGGGTGAGTGGACTGGCTAGATGGGATTGTCGGGGTGAGTGGACTGGTTGGATAGAATTGTCAGGTGAGTTTGAGTGGCTGGATAGGATTGTCGGGGTTAGTGGACTGGCTAGATGGGATTGTCGGGGTGAGTGGACTGGCTGGATAGGATTGTCGGGGTGAGTGGACTGGCTGGATAGGATTGTCAGGGTGAGTGGACTGGTTGGATAGGAATGTCAGGGTAAGTGGACTGGTTGGATAGGATTGTCAGGGTGAGTGGACTGGCTAGATGGAATTGTCAGGGTGAGTGGACTGGCTGGATAGGATTGTCGAGGTGAGTGGACTGGTTGGATAGGATTGTCAGGGTGAGTGGACTGGCTAGATGGGATTGTCGGGGTAAGTGGACTGGCTGGATAGGATTGTCAGGGTAAGTGGACTGGCTAGATGGGATTGTCGGGTGAGTGGACTGGTTGGATAGGATTGTCAGGGTGAGTGGACTGGCTGGATAGGATTGTCGGGGGGTGAGTGGACTGGCTGGATGGGATTGTCGGGGTGAGTGGACTAGCTGGATGGGATTGTCGGGGTGAGTGGACTGGTTGGATAGGATTGTTGGGGGTGAGTGGACTGGCTGGATGGGATTGTCGGGGTGAGTGGACTGGCTGGATAGGATTGTCAGGGTGAGTGGACTGGCTGGATAGGATTGTCGGGGTGAGTGGACTGGTTGGATAGGATTGTCAGGATGAGTGGACTGGTGGGATGGGATTGTCAGGATGAGTGGACTGGTTGGATAGGATTGTCAGGATGAGTGGACTGGTGGGATGGGATTGTCAGGATGAGTGGACTGGTTGGATAGGATTGTCAGGATGAGTGGACTGGTGGGATGGGATTGTCAGGGTGAGTGGACTGGTGGGATGGGATTGTCGGGGTCAGACACAGCTGCTGTGAACTTTTTGCTGGAGTGGGGTACAGTTCGTAGGGTTGATAGGGTAAGGCACAGTATGTGATTTTGTTGGGGTGATAGGGTAAGGCACAGTATGTGATTTTGTTGGGGTGAGACACAGCATGTGATTTTGTTGGGGTGAGACACAGTATGTGATTTTGTTGGAGTGAGACACAGTATGTGATTTTGTTGGGGGTAAGGCACAGTATGTGATTTTGTTGGAGCGAGGCACAATATGTGATTTTGTTGGAGTGAGACACAGTATGTGATTTTGTTGGGGTAAGGCACAGTATGTGATTTTGTTGGAGTGAGACGCAGCATGTGATTTTTTGTCTGAGGTACTATCTGTACGATAATTGTACCATGCTGCATTACATTGTGTAGCGCTACATGGTGTATTGTATCATATGGCATGGCTGCCTGTTATATATATTACCGTCGTAACACAATGTCTGTATTGTGGACTCTCTTCATGAACTCAGAATGTCTCAATCCCAGGCAGGTCAGCGTGCCCATACTCTCTCTGATTCGCCAAGCATCTTTCCCAAGCAGCACAGAGTGCGCGCTGTTCATTGACTCACCATGTCGCTTTCCCCCAGGTCGCAGCATTCAGGAGGGGGAACACTGCTCTCTGGTGGACGCCCGGGTCACCATGGCCGTGTACCGCCAGGTCCACCAGGACTGGAGGGTGGGACCCGAGCATGAGCTGCCGCCCTCCCTCTCGGCCCAGAGCCAACCACAGTCACGGCAGCAGCAGGAACAAGAAGTGGCAGCAAAGTAAAAACAACCTCAGGCTACTTCAGCTTTCTGCTGTGGGAAGTTGGCGAGGCGAGACTGCCGTCGACTATTACGGCAGTGAGTGTTTTTTTCGATACTGTGTACGTTTAATTTGCAAACAAGGACAAAGAGGAGACAGACACCGATAATGTAACTGGAACATATTTGTCTTTAAGAATGAAAGTGAGAAAACCCTATCCCCCCCTGACTTCCAGGACAACCTGTCAAGTTAGGATGTATTTTTGCAGTTTCTGTCTATATTCTAAAGCAACACTGTCACATGTGCTCAGCGAACAGAGCGCATAATGTGTTAAAGAAATCCCCCCCCCCCCCCCCCCCCCAAATATGTGCGTGACAACCAAGTAGCTGGTGAGACAACTTCTGAAAAAAATCGTAACAGAAAATAATCTTTGGAAATAAGTTTGAAGAAATAAAACAAGCTACTGAAGCAAAAAGTGGTTGGATTAAAACGATAGGCCCCACGAAAAGAAACTGAAATCATTTTATTCTAAATTGCCTCCCTTTAGAAGTCTACGTTGGGTGTACTGCACTGCTATCCAGGAAGCTGTTTCCAGACTCTGACCTTGGTGAAGAAGAC
>JADBJO010005034.1:140000-152500 GCA_016801955.1 Conus betulinus | reverse complement strand
TGACAATTTAGCGCAAGGCTCCGACAGTGACAAAGAGTAGAACAAGGAAGGCGACCGTTTAAGAGAGATCGGTATTGTCAGTCATTTCGTATAGCCGCAAGCTTGTGCGGAATATATTCTAGCCATGCAATAAACTAAGTGAGAGCTTATGGAAATTATTCGTAATGTACGTTGTTGGATTCTACAGTTTCTCTCACACTTTTGCAAAATCAAGAAATTTTCAAGGTCTGTCTGGCGGAGGATTAAAAGAGGCGCCAAGATTCATTGTACAAAATAGTAGTTTAGCGAAAATATGGGCTGCTCTGTCTAGGATAGTTGTAACCAATAAAATACATTTATATTTGTTGTTTTGGTGGCTTATGTAGACTTATGCAGGTTCTGAAGCATTCACTTTTGAAAGAAATTCCACGAAACAATCAAGATTCATTGATAAAGGGAGGTAAGGAAGTAGGTAACTCTTGAACAAAACATTTCAACTAATAAGGATCAGAAAGAGATGTGAGCACTTTTTTAGCGTCTGGCTGCAATATTATTCAAATAATTAAGCGAATAAGTAGGCCTAAAAAGAAAATGTATTGAAACAAAATTTTAAAAAAAAAATCACCTTCCTTTCCATGACAGAACGTTTACGTTCTCAATACTGATCAAACGGAAAGAGTTCCCAGACTTTTGCCTGGATGATGTAAACAGTTGCACTCTGTACAGTGCAATACAGTACTCTCACCAGCTATAAACTCCCATCTTCTGTAAAGTCTGATGGAAAATTCTCTCCAGCTGTCATTCCCATCTTCTACACAGTCTGAAATAGAAGAATCCTCTCCAGCTGTCATTACTATCATCTACACAGTCTGATAGAGAATGATTTCTCCAGCTGTCACCTCCATCTTCTACACAGTCTGATAGAGAATTCTTTCCAGCTGTCACCTCTGTCTGTACAGTCTGATACAGAATTCTCTCCAGCTGCCATTACCATCTTCTACACAGTCTGATATAGAATTCTCTCCAGCTGCCATTCCCATCTTCTACACAGTCTGATATAGAATCCTCTCCAGCTGTCATTACCATCTTCTACAGTCTGATATAGAATCCTCTCCAGCTGCCATTCCCATCTTCTACACAGTCTGATATAGAATCCTCTCCAGCTGTCATTACTATCATCTACACAGTCTGACAGAGAATAATTTCTCCAGCTGTCACCTCTCTATCTTCTACACAGTCTGATAGAGAATTCTTTCCACCTGTCACCTCTGTCTATACAGTGTGATACAGAATTTTCTCCAGCCGTCATTAATTTCTTCTACTGTGTCTGATATAGAATTCTCTCCATCTGTCTGTCATTACCATATTCTACACAGTCTGATAGAGAACTCTCTACACACGCGTCATCACCATCTTCTATACGGTTTGATATAGAGTTCCTACCAGAGTAATTACAATTTTCCAAACAGTCTGACATAGGTTCTCTACAGTCATCATCACCATCTTCTATACGGTCTAATATAGAATTCTCTCCAGATGTCATTACCATTTTCTAGACAGTCTGATATAGAATTCTCTCCAGCTGCGATTATCATCTTTTACACCTATTTGAATTTCCTAAAAGCAAACGAAACATCAGCATCCTATTCAATAAGTGTACATAAAATGAGAGAGAGAGAGAGAGAGAGAGAGAGAGAGAGAGAGAGAGAGAGAGAGAGAGAGAGAGAGAGAGAACGTCTGCATGCGTGCGTGCACGCGAGCATGTGTGTGTGTGCGTTCGTGCGTGCGCGCAGGCGCGCGCGTGCGCGCGCGTGTGTGTGTGTGTTTTCGCACGTGAGTGCACTCATGGACAGGCACATGTCGTTTGTTTCTTCTATTTTATTTTAATCATTTTCCATTTATATCATTTTCTTTACAAATCTTAAATAAATGTCAGCGAACCGCCCAGAGAAACGTGGACAAACGAGTCACAAGACAACACACAACGCGTTTCGACCTCTTAGGTCTTCCTCAGGTGAAACAAAGACGGACAAAATAACGAAAATGCACTTAGCTTTGATCGCTTCAGATTGCTTCTGAGTTCCTTCCTTGCGCTGAACTCAGAAGCAATCTGAAGCGATCAAAGCTAAGTGCATTTTCGTTATTTTGTCCGTCTTTGTTTCACCTGAGGAAGACCTAAGAGGTCGAAACGCGTTGTGTGTTGTCTTGTGTGACTCGTTTGTCCACGTTTCTCTGGGCGGTTCGCTGACATTTATTTAAGATTTGTTTAGATTTCCGCCTGCAGTCGTTTCACTTTGCAACTAGATCATTTTCTTTAGTTTCTTATTTGTGTCTTTTTCTTTCCTTATACATTAAAAGAATCTTTACCGTTGTAAGCTTTAGAATAAAAAAAAAGGATTAGTGACTACAAGAAAAACAAAATATATATGTGGGGCTGGAATAGCTCAGTGATAGAGCACCGGACTCGTGATCTGGGTGATCCTGGCGGTTTGAGTTCGAATCTCTGCCAGGCTGTTTTGGTACAGGGGGATTTTTTCCCTCAGAGTTAACATTGGTTCTGACTCTATTTCCCATGCAGGCCTTTGAATGAGACTGTAAACCGGGGTTCAGTGTGTGAACGCACGCATAACATCTTGCACACATGTAAAATCCCATCACCAACCTTCGGAAGAGAATGCCAGTATGGCCGTTGGTATGGATGATACGTTACACATAGCACGCACCCTGCATGGGAAATGGAAAGAATGAAGGAAGTAAGAAAACTGAGTGAACCATATTGAACGATATTGACTGGATGACACAGGAAACGACTGAATGAAGTTCCAGTTGGTAGCTCTTCAGTTGGCACTACCCAGGTAGGCAGCCAGCTGTGTAAATGAGTGTGGATTGTAAAGTTAAAGCTTGGTCTCTAGCCGAGGATAGGCTTTGTATCAATATTCATAATAATAATTATGATAACATTCATAGCATCGACTCAGCATTCCAATAGGAACATCAGCACTATGGTGCATGAAAACAATACAACAATGTAAAGGTGCATGTAAAGGTGCATAAATGATGATAAACAATGTGAGTGGCCAGTTATACCCCCTCCCCCACCTCAAGAAAAACAGTAAGAAGGAGAAAACGCAGGAGAAAAATAAAAACAAAATGTAGCAACAAGATGACAGCATATTCACTTCTACTTTAGGTTGGTTTTGTCTAGGTCCATTTAGCTCTTTGTGCATAACAGGAAAAAGAAGGTTCCATTCTTTACATATGTGGATGCAGAGATATCCATGCACTGTCATTTGAGAAGTGAAGTTGTACGTATTTCTACACCACGTCACGCACAATGGTTTACACTTCGTTCTGTTTGGTTCGTTCTTTCTTCATTTCTTCACTTACACAGCTGTCCGGCCGAGATGAAAATCGTGCTCATTAGTTCCTTCCTTCTTGCCCAGCAGGCGATAAACGGAGGCAGCGTGACTCACTGCTGAGTGCTGACAAACTGGCAGCCGCGTGTATAGGGTCCTACCCCTCTGCTCAAGGGAGCGCGTGTGTTCTCATGCTGTGCTGTTCTTGTTGTGCTTTATGGATTATTACTTTTCCACACTCCATAAATGTATATAATAAACTGCGTGTGTCATTTTGTGTGTTGTGATTCTTCTTTATGCTGTTTGATGTAACTTCGGTTCATCCCGCGTTCTTGAGTTGTTTTTTTTTTTATTTCATTGAGAACTTGTTCATTTTCATAAGTTGGACTGGATCCGGCACGTGTATATGTATATCAGCAAGCCGTGTACGTGTGTGGTGCTAGCTGCTCGAGAGGAGTCATTCCACCAGATGATTACTTTCCTTCCTCTCTCTCTCTCTCCCTCTCTTGCTGTGTGTGTGTGTGTGTGTGTGTGTGTGTGTGTGTGTGTGTGTGTGTGTGTGTGCGTGTGCGTCTGTGTGTGTGTGTGTGTGTGTGTGTGTGTGTGTGTGCGTGCGTGCGTGCGTGCGTGCATGCGTGCGTGCGTGCGTGTGTGTGTGTGTGTGTGTGTGTGTGTGTGTGTGTGTGTGTGTGTGTGTGTGTGTGTGTGTGTGTGTGTGTGTGTGTGTGTGTGTGTGTGTGTGTGTGTGTGTGTGTGTGTGTGTGAGCGCGTGCGCGTGTGTGTGTGACCGATCCTGCATTGGCTAGTCTTGTTGCTTATGTGTAGGCCTACTTCATTCTGATCTTTTGTACGTGCGTACGCCTGCGTCTTTGTGGCACCAACAACGGTGGAGGCGTTTGAGCACAACTTCAGTGGACACAAAAGACGTGTAGATTTGTTGTGCCATGTGTGCGGCAGTCGTGTGCTCAGAAAGATACAAGATAAAGGATTAAATGCTAGACTTTGTGACAACTTCTCCAATGATTTGTTGCAGTATTTCAGTCTAGATATTTCTGGTGATGAAGAAGGCAAACAGTCCAAGTGTATCTGCATAAAATGCTACCATAAACTGAAAAAAAAACGAGACACATGTCAGCACATTCTCAATTTTATACTACAAAAGGAAATGTTGCTCGTGACATAGAGAGAATGTTAGAAATCTGGACAACTTTCAATCCAGATCTTTCTTTGAGTCAGTGTACATCGTGTCGATTCTTTCAATCAGCCAGCCTTCTTGGTCATCGGAAAAAAACAAAGAAGAGCCGGCCCGTCAAAAGATCTGCTCAAGAATGTTTAGATCAGTCTGATCTCAGATGAAAGTGTGTCATCATTTTCTCCGTTGGTATCGACCCCCGTGAAAAACCCTAGAACATTCTCTACACAAAGCCTCACCAGTCATAGCTAGCACATCCATCTCGGCACTTGAATGTGTTGACATGTCTGATGTATGAGAGAGAGATGCTGTTTTTGTTGTCATATTTGTGGATGTGCTTGCGCACATGTGTGCACACTCGCAGGTGTCTGTGTGTGTCAGTGTGTCATTCTAATTAAAGTAGGTGTGGGGTGGAAATAAATTTCAATGTGTGTGTGTGTGTGTGTTTGTGTGTGTGTGTGTGTGTGTGTGTGTGTGTGTGTGTGTGTGTGTGTGTGTGTGTGTGATCCTTCTGTTATATACTGCTGTTGTTGGTGTGTAGTTTTCTGTCAATGTGTGTGTGTGTGTGTGTGTGTGTGTGTGTGTGTGTGTGTGTGTGTGTGTGTGTGTGTGTGCATGCTCTCTCTCTCTCTCTCTCTCTCTCTCTCTCTCTCTCTCTCTCTCTCTCTCTCTCCAGTCGTGAATAGGCTCACCATGAAGATGAAAATGAGACAGCATTTCGCACTAGTGTGTGTATATGTGACATTAGTTTCATTGATTCGAACGGGCGAAAGAACAAGGTCAGGTAGGAAGCATTTCATTGTTGTTTATAACTGACATCTTCATGTGTGGCATGCTAAAATCTTGCTTTACTAAAAGCATGGGTGGCTGTGATAGAATCAGTTTCGGCATGCTTCACAAGCACGTACAGCACACAGATAAACAAGCAAAACATGCCTAGGCCGTGGTAGGGAAACCACCGCAGTGTTCCCAGTGAAGCTGACCAGACCCGACACTGTTTATTCAGGCCCAGTACCTGCTGTTAGGCAGGAGTCCCGCGACTAATTTTCTGTCAGTTGTAAAGGAAAGATATGCATGTCCAATATGCACCAGGTTGAGCGTGATAGCTTTAGGAACGCATGCTCTCCACTGAGTTGAATTTTCATTTCACTTTGTGTGTTTTCTTTTGTCTGTTTCAATCGTTTTTTGTTGACAAATCTTTGTGGTGCTTGTCAGCAAAGCGTATGAAAGAAGACCCATTCATGTTTGATATCGTTCTGTCAGTCAGAGACCCCACAATTCAATCGGCCACAGTTCGTTGCATTCTGGCGCAAGAAGTAAATGAATGAAGAAACACAGCATCCTATTTCCAACACACTATATCAGCCAGACAGCTAGTATCACATTATGCGTAGGGAGGACAGCTTGTGGGAGGTTAGCGGGAGGAAACTGGCAGCTGTCAGCAGAAGAAGTGCGCTGTTTAAACAAACCGCGCGGCCATTCCATCCCTTCCCCTCCTGCGACCGATAGGCGGTCAGGGGTTATTCCCTTGTCTGCAACTAAGAATTCCTCTGCAGACAAACGTGCTTACACTTTGTTTTGTTAGTTTGTTTCTTTATTTCTTGAAACTATTTTCAGACAAAGATGGGCATGTGATAATGATAACAGTCATGAACTGTCGGCTGGGAAGAACAACAGATATGTAAGTTCTGAGCGGTTGTGCCTGGTTTGGTAGCTGACTCACCCACAGTGTTGGGAAAAGATGAAGATGTACATTCCATACTTTGCAAACAGCCAGTGTGTCTGCACCTCCTACCTCCTCCAAGGGTTACTACTACTTTCACAGCCTGAATGTGTACTGCTCGGTGTTTTGCCCAGACACATTGAATCCTGGGGAAAATGAACGCCCTCCAGTGGTCATAGAAAGTGTCATCTGAGAGCCATGGTACCCCCGTAGGACTCAGAGAGTATGGAACTTTCCAAGACAGCGAACGTAAATGGGAACGAAATCGACTCCTTGTCAGGCTAGAAGAGCAGAGTACGTTCACGTACCCTCATTAAGAAAGCAGAGCTTTACTTGATCCCATGAAGACATTGTTTATGTTTTCCCCCTGCGCTGTGGTTCTCCCCTCTGAAAACACAAAGACTTTGGTTTAAAAGAACAGGGAAATGTCAAAGTGACCACGCTGCCACCAAGATGACGTCACAAGCACGGGCCTGCCCGCTGTGCAGGGAAGACCTTGTTATGAGGACACATTTCAATGTTGACCTCTGTAGGGTCAGAGCATGAATTACACACTAAGTTTACATGCCTGTATCGGAAATACTTGCATGCACGGTTCACATTTCTTTTTACTGGGAGGGTGATGGTGACCTGAGCCACAGACAGACGCACCACCACTCCAAGAGGAGAGATTCCCCCCACTCACACCAGCCAATGGAAAGTCTTCTGGGAGCCAAGAAGTAGAGGGGACAAGAATTATAGCTCGCTCGCTTCATTCTCCCACTCTTTGCCTTGGTCGGACGTCCTTTCGCGTGTGCAGGCAACAATCCTACTTCTGGGGCGAGAGAAGTGTTCAGTTAGCTGGGCTGCCCTGTAAGGGGCTACTACATGTGCCAACTGATGGCTGTCAGTAAAAACAGTGAGGGGCGGCCAGCTGTCTGCACATACACTTTGCCTGTAAGCCGTGTACAGTTGTGTATGCTTCAACTTTGCTAATTGGACAGTTGTGGAGTGTGATGAGCACACACTTGGACTGTAAGCCATGTAAAGAGGTGTGGCTTCAACTTTGATAATTGGACAGCTGTGAAGTGCGGTGAGCAGACAGCCAACGTGTGATCAAGAGGCAGACACAGAGCCAACCAAACCAACAGGAAGTACTGAATGCCTTCAGTATGCACCATGGATCTCTGATAAGAGAAAGGTCAAGTTATAGTTCATGTCCTCTCTGTTTCTTTGATTAGAGCCACCAGTGGTCCTCTCTGAGCGTCGAATGAAGACAACAATAACCTTCAAAGGAAATGACGTAGTAGACAGAACTGCCTACGTATTAACGTCCTCCATGCATTCTTCCTAAATGAAAACGTAATAATTCCCATGAAACATTGACGTGGCTAACATTCTTCTGCAGGTAGGCCAAGGCGTAATTTCAACTTTTTTAACGTTTTTTTTCTGCCCGTGCTTCTGCCGTTCTCCGAGAGACCACAGTCCACAGGTAAAGCAGAGGGGTTGACAGCTGAGCTGAGTGGTAACAGGAACACAACTATGGTGCCATGAATCTGATGAAACGAAGCAAGCCAACTGCTGACATAATGGTCAGTAGACAAAAGGAACACCAGCCAACAGCATACATGACAGCCTGAGTCCTGATCAGATGGACAGACGACAGAAGGGGCCTATCCGTGGGGTTCAATAAAACCCTGTACTTTGGCATCCACACGTTCATCACAACGTGACAGACTACAGTCAGCAACACATAGGATGGAATTGACGCTTCCAGTCACATTGATCCACCTAAATCCTTGATTAAAACTGTGCTGAAATAAAGCTAACCGGCACAGACCAGACTGGCCAGAGAGTCCCCAGTGTGATAGTCCAGGAACAAAAGGTACTAACGACAGAGAGATTCCACCGAACCAAACGACTGCACTAATTATGGCAGTTAAATGTTTGTTGAATCTCCATGAACCTTTGGCTACACAAAGACGGACAGTGTGATGCAGCGAGGTGAAGAAGATAATGAACACTGACACCTCACACGACAACAGGAACAGAAAGCCACTCAACCTGCAAATCACATTCCTGGTCCACACTGGTTCAAAGTGAATATAGTCTCCATAAAATATTCTGTTGGCTGTTAACGTTATCCGGGTATGAATTCCCATGCAGAGGTCAGCAACATGCAAGTTGATAATAATTCTTAAGAATTTATTTTCAAATATCTTTCTCACTGTGACACAACTCCAAGCAATAAAGAAGTGAATAGATTTACAACAATGGCTGAGACACACACAAAGCAAAAGAAAACCACACTCAGCTCAGATGGTAACAAAGTGACACAGGAAGAAAGTATCACCTGAGTTACTGAACAGTTTCTTTCATGTGATTGTTTCGGAAATAATTTGCTGCAGCAAAAACCTATAGTCTGAAGAAGCAATGTGCTTTAAATGATAGGACTTTGAAAACAAATCCAAAGGAAAGTTTTTAGCTGAGGTCCCTTTCAAGTCCAGCTTAGTCAGCTGAGGCATATTTTTAAACCCCTTGCTTCCAATAGTGTTCGTGGTACTAAAGGATACATTCAGATATTTCAGACGGGGAAAATATATAGACATTTCATCGTCAAGTGTATTGATACATGTGTTCGACAAATCTGCTCGTTCCAAGACATACTGTATGCCCTTTCCAAGTGTATTTACCATCTTCTGTAAAGGATTATTTGATATAATTACAGCTTTTAGATTTTTTAGGTTTATAAGAACAGTCATTTCAATGTTTCCCAGATTGTTGTGACGAAGGTCAAAGAACTGTAAGTTGTAGACTTTTTCACATGGGAAATATTGTTCAGGTGACAGTGAGATAGACTTAGGTGAACTAGGAAAGCACTCGTTGTTAGATCAGACATTGCCATTCCTGAGTCTGACGCGTCCAGGTAGCGAAGCTGAGGGTAAAGGTGAACAAGAAACGGTTTATCACACAGAAAAGAATGACCTTGACACAGACAACTTTCAGGGCAGATTGTTTCACATGCAAGTTCATCATCGTGCAGAGGGCACTGAGATAATCCATCACACAAGTGATCTTCATGCACACACACTTTGGAATCTCTACACAGATAATAATACGGGCACTGGAAACTCTCACAGTCTGCTTCATCTTCGCCATAAACACAGTCAGAGAATCCATTGCACTGGGTGTAGACAGGCAGGCAGTACAGCCACTCAGACGTGCACTGATAATGAGTGTCAGGGCAAGAGTCATCACCTCCCATCAGTTGTTGAGTGAAGTAGCCCGTGCCATCTAAGTTGATGAACGTTTGTATTGAGGCTTTGCTTTCGACCAGAATATGAAATGCTTCTTCTGTGGTACAGTTGACTTCATCAGAATCGTCCAGACAGTCTGAAAAAATTCATTGCAACGCTGACTTTGCAACGCACACTGGAAGTTAGAGCACAAAAACCCACTACATGAAGGGGGTTCACAAAATGACTCATCACTGTTGTCTGGACAGTCCTGTCTGAAATCACAGACAAAAGTGTGGTGTATTAATGTGGTGACGTCATCACATTTAAACATGGAGTATGTATCTCCACTCATTTTGACAGGACGAATCGCACGTGCATTCGATCTGTCACTGACGTTCATGACCATGTGACACTGGGAATGCGGCCTATTACTGCATTTTGGGTTTGGATTGGAATACAAAAATGTATGCATCATGTGTTTTTTACTACTTATGAAGACAGCCTGTCTGGTCTGTAGTAGGACAAATTTAGGAACAGGCAGATGAGCCAGGAAAATAGGAGGAGGAATAGTTGTGGGTGCCTGGTATACAAATTCACAAAGCGTGGGCTGTATAGATATTACATACAGGGGTCTTAATAAAATAAGTACCATTGAACGAACAAAACCCAAACTTGTGTAGCCTCGAGGGATAAAACCCATGTAACCTGCGATAAATCTCGTTAAATAAACGGAAGTGGTTCATGCTGTAGATGAAAGTGTTGTCAGACCATTTACAAAACTTACTGTACATGAATGGCAGTGAGTGCCAGCCTGAAGTATAACCCAAATGAAAGTGAAAATGTGATTCGTGTTTAATCATAACTAACAGGTCATTCTGTTCCTCCCTGGTTTTTATTGACGCCATAGTCCCGCCCAGAACTCTACACTCATATTCATGGAAGGACAGAATTTTATACTTGGCTGAACTGACCAGTTTGAGACATTTGTTGTGTGAAGCCACCAGACCCTGGCAGGAAGGACTGCTGAAAGGACAATGCTCTGTTTCATCTCTTCCGTCTGCACACTCATCCTTCAGGTTACAGTCCAGATGGTCCTGAAAGTGAGAATAATGAGGTACAGAGCAGTTGAATAAGCCGCTTAACAGTTTTTGAGGTTGGCGATTTTTAGGAAGTGTTGTGAAATAAAGCCTTAAGTGTACAGTGTGATGGCTTCTGAGAGAGTAGTGTATGTGTATTCTAAACGTGGGAAAGAGTTTTGCTGGCGTAAACATGGTGATACAGCAAAACATTTTGATTTGCTGACCTGTGATCATATTTTTATACTGGAATTGTAAAAGGAATTTAAAGTGATGACATTCGAAGAAGTTTGAAGGTGACTGTTTAAAACTGATCATGATGACACATCCAGGAGAGACCCAGTTATTTCGTGATCAATGTCCTTAAATTTTACATTCGGAACAGTTATATATCCAGAATGATCTGATGTCTTTCTCAAAACAACTTTCACATCTTGAACAATATAGAAATCAATTGCAACCAAAGGATTGTTGCGATGAACTACGTGAACTGATCTTTTAGACAGGTAAAAGATTTCTTCCCGGGGTATGGTAGCAACACCCCACAAGATCCATTAAAAGGGTACTTCTTCGGTTTGTGTAGACCAACTTTGATTTCCAGATCTGTCCTTGCACCAGTATGCCAGCCGTCTGAGGTGAACCTTGACATGCAGACTGTGTGTAGCTTCCACGTGCATGTTACAAAAAGAAGAGGTGTGACTACACACACCATACACCACTCCCCTGACGGGCCGTGGGTTCAGGCAAGTGGTTCTCACAGTCTGTACCGTTCATCTGAAGCACTGGGTATTTCGTTTCGTTCTGATCGACGAAATATCCCACTCCCGGACACACACTCCTGACGCTGGTGGTGTTGATGTTGATTTTGCTGTTGATGCTTTGATCTGCAGTCAAATCAACAGCTATGAAAGATCTCACATCTACCCAGGCCTATCTTTGCACCTCTAGTCACCGACAATTGCACACAGGCTGCAATGTGATTGGAATAACAATGATGGTGATAGTGATTAAGAAATAAAAATGACAAATTCACTAAGAACTAACTTACTAAGATTGGCAAATCGTTTATTGAACATGATTCCCCCCCCCCGCATTATTGTTTTACTGACAGTGTTATTGATTTGTGAGAACAATCTACTTGATGGCATTGCCTTTGCAGGAACGGTTAATTTATTTTTCACTTTCAGTAAGGAGACACTGGGAAAATTATAGCTTCCAGATCCATAATGCGAAACTATACAACGTGTTATGACATGTTATTGGTTAGACTCCTGGCCAAACTGAACTTAAAACGTTTGTCACAAAAAACTATGGTTTGTGATATTAAGACAAATGTGTAGTTTAACATTTGCCCATATTAACCCTTACAGTTAGGAGAACGACGTGATATTAAGACAAATGCGTAGTTTAACATTTGCCCATATCAACCCTTACAGTTAGGTGAACGACGTGATATTAAGACAAATGTGTAGTTTCACATTTGCCCATATTAACCCTTAAAGTTAGGTGAACGACGTGATATTAAGACAAATGTGTAGCTTAACATTTGCCCATATTAACCCTTACAGTTAGGAGAACGACGTGATATTAAGACAAATGTGTAGTTTCACACTTGCCCATATTAACCTTTAGAATTAGGTGAACGACATGATATTAAGACAAATGTGTAGTTTCACATTTGCCCATATTAACCCTTACAGTTAGATGAACGACGTGATATTAGACAAATGTGTAGTTTCACATTTGCCCATATTAACCCTTACAGTTAGGTGAACGACGTGATATTAAGACAAATGTGTAGTTTCACATTTGCCCATATTAACCCTTACAGTTAGATGAACGACATGATATTAAGACAAATGTGTAGTTTCACATTTACCCATATTAACCCTTACAGTTAGGTGAATGATATTAAGACAAATGTGTAGTTTAACATTTGTCCATATTAACCCTTAC